>WAAE01034426.1:0-24992 GCA_013400495.1 Nicator chloris | reverse complement strand
TGTTGGAGTCAAAGGAAAAAAAAATTGTTTTTCTTTGAAAATGTGGGACTAATAATACAAAGGGACATGCAGATGCAAGAAATAAAATTGAAGGTGCTTACAGTAGAGACAAGTTCCAGGAAAATGTGTATTTCATTGCAATAGAAGAAAATAGCAAACAGAATGGAATTTTTCATTCATACATAGATTACACAGTCTTTATAAAAGTTATGTGTTAAAAATACATTTTTGAAATGTCAATGACTTCTTTTCCTTTGCCAGTTTGGAATGATTAGCTATAATACATTTGCAGATTGCCATTGAATGGCAGAAATCTGCTGACCCTTGGGGTAAACAGAACAGCCATTACTCTAAGATGTAATGATGTAAACCATAACTAGTTTATTCCACAATTTCTGCTAGAGCAGATTCTGTGTATTTTGTTCCTTCCCAACACACTAAAGCTGCACCTGTTTAATTATGCTATTGAATTGGATGACATTTCACTGTTTCACACTCTGTTCTACATAGTACAGAGTCTGCATGGGATGTTCAGAGCCTTACAAGCCTGGCTGACAATTGTTGCTCTGGACTTGATCAAAAATGGTCATGCAGAGGAGCTGCAGTAATTTCACTGAGATAACATAAGTCTAATGTTATTACTTTTATGACTAGACAAAATATAGATATAGATGTATCTTACTCCTCCCTCTCTTTCCTCCTGTCTAATATGGGTATGCTTCAGGCTGACTGAAAAACACCTATGCAGATGCACAGAGATCTGTTCACTGGTCATGTCCCATTTATGATTTCCAAAGCCTTCCTGTTCATTCCTCCCCAAAACTAGAGATTGTTTCCTCCTTGCATTTCATTCTGATCTTTACTACCCTGGAGTAAAAAAAGAGTGATGCTATTAAAGCAAAAGAAATTCGATTAAAAAGCTCACTTTATTTCAAATTTTTGGGACTTCATCAAGCTCTGTCTGCCCCTTCATGTTAGGAGCTGAGAGCAAACATTTAACTCTGTCATAACTCTTTCCTGATCTTCAGAAACTGTTTCAAGTCTCAAGCTCAAGAGGAGGGTTAATTTAATCGCATGGCCATTAATGAACTCCAGTACTGGTACTTTTCTTGGTCATACCCCACACAGACAATAGATTTTAGTGTTTCTCTGGAAAACATGGGAGAAACAGCCTATTTTATGACTTTAAGAAAATCCAGGCTGCAGGAGCTGTGCCATGGTGCGAGCACAGGGAGATTCATGCCAATGCATAGCAAGTGTAAACCCATTCCACTGAGAGGAAAAATTCTGTTCAGCAGGAATGGGCTTGTGGGCAAAAGCTTTTTTTTCTCAGGACTTCTGCTCCGTATTCATCAAGCATAGCCGCAGACTGGTCCCAAAGTTCAAATATTAGGCACCAAACAGTGTTTTTGTTTACACCAGAGTAAATGTGAGCACTTTGGTGGTCTCAGCTGCGTAACAGAAGAATCAGTGCTGCAGTAAAGTGGAACAACACTTACCAGAATGGAGCAACTTGCCCTAGCATTTCAGCAGCAACTGCTTTAAAATCACATGTAGAGTTATACCACTCTAAAGCCACAGAAGGAAAAGCATAATCATCCCCTTATTGCTCATAATAATTTTCAAATGCATTCCTAAACTTTGTGTAGGGTCTCTCAATGCCAGTATAGCTTGTCAACAAGATTTTGGGACATATGTGACAACAAATGTTTAAACAGGTCTTTCCATTCAACAGAGACATTAAAAAACAGTATGTCCTTTCAAAAATTCTCTCCTGTACTTTAAATCCAAGAATCTTAATTCTCTTTTCAAAGCAGGGTAAATCAGAAGAACTCAGCTGATATCAAAGAAGTTACATCGGGGGGGTAAATCTCGCATAATCAATCAAACAAGTCAAATTCAGTGCATCTATGTAAACTTCCCCATGTATTCTGCATTATTACTTGATATGTCTGTTAGAAAGAAAATGAAAATCCTTATAAACCTCAGGACAGAGTACATTCTCAGCTTCAAATGCAGTTTCAAAAAGATATTTAACCTTTTTTTTCTGGAAATTAATTAAAATATCTGGTGGAATATTTATGACTCAAACATTTAAAATATTGAAAAAGCTTTGCAATTTTATCTTTAGTTTAAACACTAAATATGGCTATGTCAGAAAATACCTGCCGTCTCTATAGATTCCTGACAGGATTTGTTTTTCACTTTTGCTGAAAAAGCTATTCTTTGTAAAATATTCCCACACATGCCTAAGTTTATTTCTCAAAAGCAATACCACAAAGGATATGACCTCTTTACTCCTAGTAACCTTTCATGGTGCTGAATTGACTTGGACATTGGTGCCAGTCAACACAGCTTGATTTGCTATGGTAAGAATAAGATTATATCTAACAGACTATGTCATTTCCAGGTTCAATAGGCACAGATTTAAAACTAGTCCTCTCTTTGACCCTCTGGATTCTCTTGAACTATTGCACCTTCTTTGACAATGTTTGTGAATGAATGAATTCATGACGACTCAAGGTTATTTTAATGATAATGGCAACGCGCTCACAAAGGAAAAAGGAAAAGGCTAGTAGTACTGGCACTAGTGCTTCTTCACCACAGACGACTTCCTTTTTGACAGACTGACTGTGGAGTGAATTCCTGTTTATGGTCAAAGGCTGAAAGCTGTTGTGTGTCTGCAGCAGCGCTGCTGCTACTGATCTGTGAACATGACATGCCTGATAATATTGCATTGCCATGGCAACAACAAACACGGGGCAAAATTCTATTAGCTGGAGTGACTCACTGAGTCAAACAGATAATGTGATGGGCCTGGCCAACTGCCCAACAAAGGCTTATGTGAAAGTTGTGATGAATTAACTTTGCCTTGTTATGTCTGTTTTTTGTACAAATTCTCTTCTCGTTACTTATTAAGTCCTCATATTTCTGGTGGTTGCTCAAAATATATATATCGCAGGGAAATACTTCAGCAGCAATTAGGCAGCCTGATGCCTAATATAGGGCTTACACTGCATTGTTGAAGAAGTGTTTTTTCTTTTCTTCCCTTTTCTTGATTTCTCTGCAGGTGATTTGTGTGGAAAGACAAATGCATTGTTTCTCAAAAAACCCCCAAAACCAACAGTCCCCTCCAAACTATTTGACAGTGTTTGAGAGGTGGGTGTGGCTTGGCACAGTGCAACATTTGCTTATATATTCCTACAAGCTTCTCTTTTAAATAGAGGTTCCTTAGTGCTGCTCTCTAATCTGTACAAGCAAGTAAAAACCTATACCAGGCATCATCTGGACCTCATCTACAGTATTTTAGATCACTACTAACTGAAATGAGGGGTGCCAGATAATGTCCTCTTTCATGACTGTAAAAGTCAAGTACCTCTGACTCACAATCATTTCAGAGGAACAATTAATAATGAGCAGTATTCCAGGTATCTGCCTATGGGCAACTCATCATCACTTCCAATCTTCATTTATTCAAGCCAACAGAGTCAAGATATTGCTGCAAGCCACCAAAAAGGAAGCTTTAACCAGAAAATGGGTGACTGGTCTTGCCTTCTAATCACATTCCCGTCACAACCCTTTCTGCAGAGAAGTTCCCATACGAAAGGGCAAAAGGTCAAGGCAGACCCTAAGGTCACAAAGCAAAGAAAATCAATGTCTGAGACCAGAATACAGCAGGGGGCACTAAGTACTTGCAGCCCTTCTGTCCTGGAAGGGAAATCCCAAATAAAAAACTCAAAAATATGGAACTTTAGTTCTTCAGCATCAGGTCTGAGCATGAGCGCTTGCAATTGTGGTATATATGGAGTAGGGTACTAACCCAAAACAAAACAAAAAAATGTCCTCTAAAACTAAGAATAAATTAGTTTTTATGTTCAAGGGCCATGTTTTCCTCTCCTGAGGGGCAAAGAAATTCCTCCAGAAAAAGAAAATTAGGAGAAAAGCAACCATCTTTAAATCATCTTGCTGGGTTTGGTGTGTTTAGGGTTTGGTGCAATCTCCCATCTCCCGTGTGTTCTGTGACACACATAATGACAAACACACCATGAAGTCAGAATATGAGTCCTAATATCTGGAAAACATGAACACGGAAGATGACATTTTTCTCCAAATTCTCATTCTCTCTCTTTTTGTTCTGTATCCCATGTACAGGGTTTTCATGAGGCACAGTCAAGGCTGCCACAAAGCTTCTCATGCAGAGAGACTCACAAGATCACCTGGAGAGCTGTGAGAAAACAGTGCAGACATGGACACAGTTACACCTACCACGAGCTTTCTGGAATGTAACCTGCTCTGCTGGCTTATCCATTTTGTGCTGCTCCCCACTTCCTGACAAGAGGAGAGTGTTTCACAAAGTGAAAAACAGCATTGCTTTACTGACAAAATGGTGAGATCTACATGGACAAGGCTATATCCAGTATGAAGATAGGATGATATTTTCTGGTTTTAGACTACAAAAGGGTCTGAATTCTACCTGTGGGATGCTTAGCTGTATTTTTCGGATTTAGTTGTCATTGTCTCCTGATCTATTTGGGAATTTTAAGGCAAAAACCAAAGAGACTGCATCATTTTTTTACCATTCTTACCAGAGACTCCTGACACCAAGGGCAAAATTATTTGACCTACAACCTGCCTTCAAGAAAAAATATTCAATGTTGATTTAAAAACTTTGCTTGGCAGAAAATGCATGACTAGCCTAAGCAAGCTGTTTAATTATTCTCATTTCAAAATAAGCACTTCTCAGAACTGTAAAGTTCCTTCTATAACAGTGCCACTTCCCAAGCAATGCAATTTAAAATGGCCATTTTATCTGACCTGTTGAATAATTTGCTTGATAGTGTCCTTTCTGCCTTATGGCTCAGAGTTTGAGAAACATATCACAGCTATTTCACAAACATAGATTACATTAAATTATAAATATTTTTTCTTATTAGAAACAACTCTATAGCTTCAACTTCACTCCAAGCTCTTAGATAATGATCTTATCTCAGTCACAAACGTGCTGAAATTAAGTAGTCAGAGAAGAGTATGTTTGAACTGCTCCTTCTTCCTCTAGGCTGAGAGATATATGCATAAAAAGGAAACTTCTAGCAATTCTAATAGGGAGTCTCTCCTTTCCATCCCCACCTGCAAGCTCACCAGGGAATTTACAAGTCATCCTAAAAATATGTCTTCCTGGTTTAAAAGCGTCCCAGCAGAGGTAATTTAATAACTGAGACCTTGACCATTCTATTCAGAGACCTACAATGGCATCAGGCAGGGTTCTGAACTGTAGTAGGATTTTCTTAAATATAATTAATGCACTTTTCACATGCTTTAAATATTGGTTTAGTCAGTCCCTTATTTTCCTTAGTCCTCCATTCACAGAAGCTACAGCTCTACTGTGACAAGAGGCTAAGTGCTCAGTGCTTTTGGCAGATCCCATTAATTAACTGTGGAGACTGTTTTTAATCCAGAATTCTCTGCCTGCCTCTGCTGCCATCCTGGTCCTGTTCTTGTGAAAGCATTGCCGACATTTAATTAAGTTGATAGAGCAAAGACAGCTTCCATTGCAGAAAGAAGTTCGTATACTTGGATGGAAAACCTGTTTGGTTACCTCAGTTAGATAAGCTATTGAGTATATTTAAAGGTACCTTTTTTCCTCTCAAAAATATAATTCTAATTTTAAAACAACAAACAAGCAAATAAACAGACTTTTTAGAAAGTTTGAGCTATTTCCCTTTTAAAAAAATCTAATGAAAACAAACCCACAGCCATAGTATCAGACTATTTACTAATCAGTGAATGATTGTCAGATTTCAGAGTATAAGAGGAAAGTAGGTGCAGGTTGCCTGCATTAACCAGACGTAACCAGAGAAACTGCTGTCACAGACTTACTACACCTCTTTCCTTTCTTGAAATGAGCAAATACCAATCCCCCACGTTTACACATAGAATTTAGAGTTTTGCCTTTCCAAAACCAGACTGGGAACAACCTGGACAGGTCTTTTTTTTTATTACGACGGTTTTGTTGCCGTTGCTGTTTTTCATGTAGCTATTAGTTATTCAAACCTGCTGAGTGAGAATCAGCTTCAGCCAGGAGCTCTTTTTGTTCTCTTTGGATCTACTTAGAGAAGGCAGCTGGGATTGACTTTAGCAAAGGTAATAAAATGTGTCATGACACTCCTCCACAGAAAAGTTTGTGTTTTGCCGGAGCAAGGTCACAGTGCATCCTACCTAGAAGGAGTGGGATAGGAATCTGTTAGTTTTTTGACAGATATTTTGTTTTGTGAGATATTCATGGTAAGGGGGAGAGAGATAAAGTTGCAAATGTATCCCTTTTTTCCCCACATAACTGAGGATACTTCTTTGTTGAAGTGCACATATGTATAGGCAGGATGGATTGCAAAGTTACTGTCAAACAAAGCTACAAGATACAAAACTAAGCAGAATGGAACCATGGAATCAGAGATTCAAAAAATCATTTAGGCTGGAAAAGCCTTCTCAGACCTCAAGTCCAACTGTTTACCCACCACTAAGCCATGTCCTCAAGCACCTCAGCTACTGGTCTTATGAATAACTCCAGGCATGGTGACTCCACCAATTCCCTGGGAAGCCTGTTCCAGTATTTGACAACTCTTTCAATGAAGAAATTATTTCTAATATCCAATCTAAACCTCTCCTGATACCACTTGAGGAAGAAGGGGGAGAGCATGCCTTTCTCACATATCCTTTTCCAAGTATTTCACTAGACCTGTGGTGCCAGGAAGAGGAGCAGCAGCTGCCACTCTTGCTCATGGTGTTGTCACCGCATTGTCTGGTGCCACCTGCGGATGCTCCAGCAAATTAATGGTTCCCAAAACAAAGCTGCAGTGACCTAGCGCTGGTTGAGACCTTGGTCCTGTTGTGGAAGAGCATTATCACCCTCTCCATGTAGTCACTAGAGGTGAGCCCCTCTGCCTGGCTTCTTTCAGCCATAGCTGGGAAGTGCAAGGCTGAATGCCTGCCGTCTCCGTGTGTGTGGCTGCATTTCACCACGTGCTGCTGCACACCCAGGGGGGAAGGAAGCCAGAAGGTCAGCTCTGAATAACAGCCTCAAGGAGTTTAAATAAGCTAAGTCACCTTAAATCTTTAGTGAGTATTTACCTCAATTTCAATTGAAACACCCTCATTTTTACATCTCAAATGGCTTTCTGTCTCTTTTTATTATTTTTCATCTTTGCTCTTAGAATCTAACTCAGATGGAAGAAGACTCCTGCAAAGATGTGAAAAAAGCTGTACTTAAATTGTCCAACTACACAAAAAATTACAGAAAATGAATTTTTTTATGCAAAGTTTGCAGTTTTGCCCAAGTAGGAATGTTAGGGCAGTTTTGGAATAAGATTCTGTGTGCCTGAGACTTATTTGAACAAAATGTGAATGCTAAACTACATGCAGTTTGCCCATCAGTAGGTGAGAAGGATCTAAAAGAGAATAATATAAAGCTAAATTAAGAAACAAAAAGTTTCTGTTAATCAGTTTGCCTTCCCCTCAGTCCAGGTTGCATTTTCTGTAGCTGTTAATTAAGTTCTGCTAAAGATACTAATCTTGATGAACTTTTGGTAATAGGGAAACATAAGGTTACTGCTTATGGTTTTTCATGTATACTCTCTGAATACACTCAGACAGGCTCATTCCTTCTGATACTTTTCTGCTTCTTGTTTGGATGCACACACATCACTGGAAATTAATTATGCTGGAAGACAGAAAAGTATTGGTCTGAAGTACATTGGTTTGGTATCTTATACAGGATGTCAACAAATCAGATTTACATGCTGCAAAACACGCCTGGAGCAATGTTTTAATATACTTCTTTTTTCTAAATTTCACAAATTGTATGTTTTCCATTTTTTAATTAATAAATTATCAGGGGTGCTCATGAAAGTCAGAGAGTAATAGCATTGCCTGAAACTAGACACAGAGTTGATTAGACAGAGCTCCTGTTTGTCATGCAAGTCTGTCAGACGAGGTACCTGCTCTGAAGGAGCCTGCCCCCATTAACCCACTTAGAAGTTGTGCTGGGGCACACACACAGCAGAGAAGAACTGCAACAGATTTTGCAACCCTTTAGTGTATTTCAAGCAGCTGATGTGGGGCAGAAACTGTGGGGATTTTGTTGGTTCAGTCCCTCTTCCTCAGGATACCAGTTTGTGCTTGAGACTTCTGCATGACACCAGAGCAAGATCAACAAAACAGCTGCCTAAAAAGCAATCAAAGTTGTATAATTTAAGCTGTGTTCTGACCCAATTCTCAGAGATAAGGTGTTATCACACTAAACCCTGGTGCCAGCCCAATTTCAGAAAATTACCGTCTTCTCTATTTTAAGCTGAAATATATTTAGAAAGATGAAATTATTTTAAATTAAATACATTTAAAATATATAAATAGAGCAAAGAAGGTGCTGTACCCAGAATAGCTTTACCATACTTGCAAAGTTACATTTTCATGTTAATGAAAAAAATAACATTAAATAGATAATAACATTTGCCTGTTGGGAGATGAGAACAATATAACCACAACATTGTATTATTTAGTGGTAGTAAAAAGAGATTTCATCCTCGGCCGTCTAGGGTGATGTTTATTCCAACACCTTCAACAAATAAGAGAGGCCACTGTAGAAGACCATGAGATGTTTACAGATGCAGTATTCTGGAAAGTCAAGTCACTGTTTTCTGTCCAATGCTGGATTTTTATTTATTTTTTTACATGAAAGATCATGAAGAGGACTCAGTGTTATACCTATACAAGAAATAAGGCAGTGGTGCAATTTTTCATGTTCCCAAGAAATCATGCTACAGAGATTAAAGAAATTCATCCAGTGTGGTACTCAGCTCTCTAATCCAATCTAGTAAAATTAAGTCACAAAGTGATCAAAATTTGTACCAATTATACACCAATTTTTTTTTTTTAATGACCTTAAGGGAATCTGGTTTTCATAAATGATTGAACAATTCATTTTGGAATAATTGGAACTAAATAGGAAGTTTGTCTTAGAATGAGTTGATATAATAGGTTTGAAGGCCTTAGGGATGTTCTGGTTTCTACTTGTTTTAGCAGAAGACTCAGCAGTGGTAGGAGACAGGAGATCATTGTATGGAACATAAACATCAAAGTCAGAAGCATATGCCTTAAGTTAGAAACATGGACACTATGCAAGCATTTTGAATAAAAGGGATCTAAAAATCTGGACCTACATGACATTTTTGTCTAACAAACACAATTTTATTTTTGCACTAGTAATAGTATTAATTATGTATCCAACTACATTGAGAAAAATATATTTTCTATATAGTTTATAAATGTTGATTTATCTTAACAGTAAATGAAATGGAAATTTTGATCAAGATGTTGACTGCATTAATTCAAGATGTCTCTTGTAACAGCTGATATTTTATGTAGCTACTCATAAAAATGTTATAGATAGCTAAAAAATAAATATATTAAATACAAATAGAATTTATTATGGAAGGTAATTTTAAATATTTTATGATATAGTTAAGGATTGTTAATGTTCTTTATCTTCAGATTAAAATTTCATAAGAATTTCCATCCTTTTCATCTTTATTAGACAATGTATTAGTCATAATTATTTATTTCATATATTATAAACATTTAATGGATAAAAACTATTTAAAATAATAATAAAAACCATTTTCCTTTAATTTTAATGACTGGAGTATATGATATTATATTATGTGCAGTTAAAATGCACATTCAGCCATTATTTCTTCTGCATTTTCTTTACTTGAGAAAGACAGAGGCTTTCCATTTTAAAAGAGCTAAAATTTACCAAAAAGCTAAATATTACTGAATTTTCTCAAAATGTAAGAGGAAAGGAGTTCATATTGAGTTGCGTTCAAATCTGGAAAAAAAATCTGTTTTTCCCTGGGATAATTTTACTTCTTTAGTATCAAGGTACTTTGGGAAAGTGCTCCAAGAGCACTTAGAAACTGTTACTTGAGAAAATAATCATCTAGTTAAGGCACGTGGTGATTGAAAGGGCCCTTGCTGCCCAGATGAGCCTTTGCTGTTCAAGGCTTCAAGAGTTTTATACACAGTATAAAAATATAAGAGTTTTATACAGTATTGATGCCATTTGCATGCTAGAATCTGTAGGGAGATGGCTGGGAGCAATTTAGTTAGGCTGAAGAGAAGGCATGTCTGAAATAAGGCAGTGTTCTGCCCTGTCCAGACCAGCCCTTGTACTGGACTTTCTGCCAGTGACATCGATTAAAGCAAACCAGGGGCTGGGGGCAAACCAGGTCACAGGAGGTGACCTGCCTGTGTCCTCCCTTCCCACTGAACTGCAGTTGAGAAATGTAAAACCTACTGTGAGGTACCTTGTATCCCTAATTTTCCTCATTCTTTTTAAAAACATAAATTTTATATTCTATTCATTTATATTACAAAAAATTTATTTATTCTGTTATGATTAAAAGCTACAACACACATATTCGCTAAGTTGAACACATCACTTTCTTCATGTAAGAGCCAATATGCATAAAAATTCTGTTATTCATCCAAAACTTTTAAAGCTTTTCCTTCCTTCTCCAAATGGTGTATCAGCTTCTCCCGTTCCTCATTTGGGATCTATCTTAATTTTAATTTTTTTTTTTTTTTATACTAAAGATTCCTTGGGAGCTCTGAAGGCAGTCCTGCCTTGCTTAGTCTGGTAGCTCTGGTAAATGTTTAGGTGAAAACAATGCAAAAGCCCTGCATCATCATGAAAATTAGCTATTAGGTATAAGCTTTCACAGCTTTTCACAGAAAAGGGGGCATTTTCCTCCTTGGATGACCCTAGAAGAAGCAGGACTGGGAGGACAATCGCACTGCCACAAACAGGAGCAGGTTGAATGAACCTTTCTTTCAGTCCCAGGTTAGTGTACAGAAAAGGGAGGCAAAAGGGCTGTGGGCTTCCTTCCAGAGACATTGTAACAAGTCTCCGATGAATGGAAAGTTTGGAAGCAATTTTCAAGACAAGATCTAGTAGGGGTAAACATCTCCAAGCAAAGCAAGGCACGAATAAGAGTTAAAGCAAGGGGTGAAAACAAAACAGTGAAAAAACAATATATGAATTTTAATTAAAAAGTCACTTTTAAAAATATTTTTCTTGCTTTTATGACTTTTTTTTTTCCTTTGGCATCTTTCTATTATTTTTTATTCATATTTTCACTTTTGGACTAGGAAAGAAAGGTAAGGATGAGAAATTGGAAAAGACAAAAGTACATAAGAAATAAGAGGAAGGAATAGAACTTTTTTTGTTGTTCAGGAAAGCAGAAAAATAAAAAAAATATATAACACTTTCAAGTAAAATTATAATAACCTCTTCGAACTTTTTCTCCTTTCAAAAGAATTTCACCAACTGTAAAAATTTATTTTTCCATTATTAAGGACAGAACCCTTTTAGATTTTTCCTGTTATAGCAGAAAGGCCCTCACCTTAACTATAAAAATATCCCTTCTAAATCTTTCTGTCTTCCTTCTTTGCCAAAATCAGAGCTCAAGCATTATATTCTCAGAACTTGGTTTGATTTGATCAGTGTACATGTATTCTTCACTCACTTTGGACAAGTCATTTTGGATAGGAGTCATCTTTTCTAGCTTAGATTTTGAAGCATACTGTAAGGCATCTAGACTTCATTCCTTGCCACAAGAAACGTCTTCATAGGATAACTAGTCTCATCCTAAAATCAATGCATGAAAGATGCTGGTTGAATTCTTTCCTACAACTTGAAAGAGAGTCTAGGATGATTTTTCCAAAGCTTAATTGGCTATATTTTAGTCATCGAAAGTTAGGCAAGATGACTCCCACCCACAATTTCTCTCAGTTTCCTCCTCTGTACAAAGAAGGGATCGTGTTTCCCTGCTTCCCTGGGATAGTAGATACCTAACGTAATTAAAGTTTGCAAATCAGGTTACATTTGCTGGACAAAGGTGTTATATAAATGCAAAGTATGACAGACAGACTGATTGAATAAGATAAGAGTGAAACTCTTTGGCGTGCTAAAGTAGTATGGATGCCAGATGACAGAAATAAAAGAGGTCTGGGCTGGGTTTGAGCCACATAAGGAGTTCCATCAAAGGGGCAGTGGGTTTAGCTATAGCATCATCACAGCTCAAAGGAATTCCAAATATTTCACCATTTTTGTTGTTACACTTAATTTTCTGGAGTTACTGAGAGAAAAGTTATGGAACAATATGCGAGTTTTACTGCTTATGCATTCCTGAACTCATCGTTATCCAAAGTTTTAGAAAATGCACAGAATTTCTTCCTGTGGACAAAGTATATAATTGTTCTTCTGATATTTTATCAGATTGGTTGTATGAAGGGAATGGCAATTTCAGCTGTGAAATGTAAATTTCGCTTATGGTGCTGATGGTGCCTACAGGAAAATTAGATATGCATTGTACAATGCCATATGTAATTCACAATTGTGTATATAAAATGATTGATGCAGTAAAAGGTCAGCAAACACAGGCACATCCATGCTATAAAAATACTATCAAAGTGATTAAAAAGAGAGTCAGTAGGAAAAACAAAAGAGAAGAAACACCCAGGAAAACTAGTCAAACACAAGTCCTAAGAGTTTTGTAGCATGAATGTGTATTTCTGGAGACAACACTGCTCCAATAGACTTAGCCAACAGTCATTTCCACATGGCAAAGGGGCACAGTGCAAGGACACAAGCATTTATGCAGTTCCTTGTTACTGTTTTATGGCAAAAATGAAATTATATCTGCACGTGCCACCACAAGACTTCTAAATGTCTTTTCTCCCCAGTGACCTGGGCCAAAACTTGTGGTTGGATCTACATATTGGACAAAGTCATCTGACTTGAAATACATCTAGAAAGCAATATATGGGCATAGGGTGATTCTTCATGCATACACTGGGCACAAAGAAGAAACGAATAAATAATACACCTCAACTGAGGAAGCCTGCAAAAATGTTTAATTAAAGGTATGAATTAATTTTCCAGTACTTTTAGTATTTGTCTTGATTTTTTTTTTTGATGGTTAATTTTAATTTCTCTTCATATATTTGCACATGCTTTCAGAAAGTGCAAGGCCAAAACTTACAGTAATTGCTTCCTAGTTGCATCCACAAATGTACCTCTGTACCAGTATTTTTCAGTGTAAAGCTAATGCATAACCTGTCTGTAGTTACAATCACAGAGTGGATTGCATCCTCCACTAACATTTAGGAGGGATTTGCAAGTCACCCTCTTCACTAAATTTTGTGTTTGGGAACACGTTAGGTTTCCAAATACTTTTTGGTCTCTGACTGGGGGAGATACCTTTTGGAAACAGAGAAAGGAGAATGATAAGCATCAAGTAGCTTGTGCAAAACAATGAATGACATACTTCTAGTCCATCTGCTTATGAGTATGGTGGAGGAAATTTGAGGCCTGTGAAGTTTTTCTTGAATTAACTTTTTGTTGCCTGGATACTAATATGAAATGTCTAGTATGGAACAATAGATAAAGAAGAATTATTTAATGCATTTGCAGGTGTATATGTAAGTTATTTTTAATTATTATTGCCTGCTCTGCTCTGTTACAGAGCCCTTGTTATTTCCTGTGTACTAAACAATGACAACACCACACTACTGTTAGGTTAAAGAGAGAAAAAGGGTTTTTTTTCATAGGGCTGAAAAGTGAGAGGTTAGATCAGTCTCCAGCAGTGAAAACCTAAATGCATTGTAATAAAGGATAAAATGTCCTCTAGCATCCTTATGATGATACGATCCACCCTGACCGGACAAGGAGAACCATGGAGGAACGTATTTAGAATAAGCATGGATAAGTACAATAAAATGTTCATTTTCCTCCAAAGATATTATGAAAAGTTCCTAGCCAGTCAATTCCAATCAGAGAGATAAGCATAGAATCACAGAATTATAGTATGGTTTGGGTTGGAAGGGACCTTAAAGATCATCTTGTTCCAAACCACCTGCCATGGGCATGGGACACCTTTCACTGCATCTGGCTGCTCCAAGCCCTGTCCAGCTTGGCTTGAACACTTTCAGTGATGGCACAACCACAACTTCTCTGGGCAGCCTGTTTCAGTGTTTCACCATCCTTATAGTAAAGAATTTCTTCCTTATAAGTAATCCAACCTTATAGTCTTTCAGTTTAAAGCCATTACCCCATGTCCTATCATTGTATGTTCTTTTGAAAAGTTCCTCTCCAGCTTTCCTGTAGGCCCCCTTCAGGTACTGAAATGCTGCTGTATGATCTCTCCGGAGTCTTCTGTTCTCCAGAATGAACAACCCTAGGTTTCTCCACCTGTCTTCATGGTAGAGATGGTCCAGCCCTTCTGATCATCTTGGCAATACCCCTCAGGACCTGCTCGAGCAGATCCACGTTCTTATGTTGGAAGTCCCAGAGCTGGACACCGTGCTCCAGGTGGGGTCTCACGAGAGCAGAGTAGAGGGATGACATCACCTCCCTTGCCCTGCTGGCCACACTGTTTTGGATTCAGCCCAGGACACAGTTGGCTTTTTGGACTGCACACTGCTGGGCTTTGTCAAGCTTCTTACCAACCACCACTCCCAAGTTTCTCCTCAGAGCTGCTCTCAATCTATTCTTCACCCAGCCTCTATTTTGTTTGGGATTGCCCCAGCCCAGGTGCAGGACCTTGCATTTGGCCTTGTTGAACTTCACGAGATTTATAGAGGCCCACCCCACATCTGTATGGCACCCTTCCCTGCAGCACGACAAACAGCACCACACATTGGCCAGTTTGCTGCAGGTGCACTCAGTCCCAGTGCCCATGTTGCTGACAAAGATGTTAAACAGTGATGGGTCCAATACTGGCCCCTGAGGAATGTGATTCATCACTGGTGTCCACTTGGACATCGAGCTGTTGACTGCAGGGTAACCATCCAATCAATTCTTTACTGGGAGGCTTGTGTGTATTCCAAATGGCATCAGACATGTCGATAGTAAACAAAACTCCTCTCTACAATTTCAACTCTTCATTATTACTACTACCAGTCCATGATAACTGTAACTTTGCAGACAAAGAGGTGTACAGCTCCCACTTCACTCTGTGAAAAAGAATTTCCACGTTCTCACAAATTCTTAAAAAGTACATTTAAAAAAAAAAGGAAATGGTACTCGGAGGCAAGCACTTGATCAACTACAGAAGCAATATCCATAGGTTCATACCAGATATACGCAAATGTACAAAATCCTCTGCAACAAGGCAATATTTCTCTATAATTTATAAAAGAACACTAGCTCTTTATAAATCTGGATGGCTCACCACCACAGTGAAATATGTATATTTAATAGTAGCTGCACTGCATTAGTTTGGTCAGGAGATTTTACTAAGCTCCTGAGATCAAACTGAAGGACCTTATGCAGAGGATTACTGCAACTGACTGCAGCTACCATGATTTACGTCAGCTGACTTTCTGTCCATGTTGTTCTCTAGGCTCAAATGTTTCTTACTCTGTATTAGCTTCAGAATTTTCTTTCATTCCTTCATTTTCAGGACACATTATTGTGCCAATTTTCCATGCCATTGCAGATTACAAGATCACTACAATCTAGCACAGATTTTATATAAGAGTTTTCAAATAACAGTCTTCTTAGGAAAAGCATTAGATAAAAAAAGGAAAGACTTTGGCTTTTTTTATGAATTATACACATTACCTTTAACATAAAAGAAATATTATCTGCTCTACAGAATTTTCCAAGACCTTCAAAAAAAGGATTTATGTTCATTTTGATACTACCTAGCACAGTGGCATTTGGTTTTAATTGGAACTTCTGGTTGTAATCATACTTATAAAGTGATGATAAGAAGAGCTGTAGTACATAAAAGGTCTAAAACCATGTTACAGTACAATATCTTGTGAATAGCAGACACCTAAGTATAAAACACTTTTCAGGTATCCATACTCCATGGCCCTGTGACATTACGGACTGCTATAACTTCTGGGTGAAGTTTGTCACTCGTACGGTGAGCATTGTCAGTAAGCAGATTTTTCCACCCACCCATCTCCCTTGCTTTCTTTACAGTGTTAGCCCCCATAAGCTGTTGGTGGTGAGTGAGACATGTTCGTGTAGAGTTCCCTGCAGCAAGCATTGCCAAAGAGCAGCTGAGAGACTTATAATGATTCACTGGTGCACGATAGCTCTAATTTCCTCTTTCTGTTTTCAGTCTCTCAACATTTTCATTTTCTGATATTCCAGTGCCAGGACTGCTTTGTTCCTTTTTTCATAAGGAAACAGTCTTTGTTGTTTAATTGAGATAGAGAACAGGACAAAATTTATTCAGTGTGTTTCTTTAGACCATTGCATGTGTATCTATATGTATAGAAAAATGTGTGTACATGTGTGTGTATATGTATACATGCATATAAATATATATATGTGTATCTAACTCTCTCTTTCGCTCCATATAGAGTAGCAAATCCCAGCTTCTGCTACCCGCACTATCCTCCAAGAGAGACAAGATTTTAAAACAACTCAGCTATCCAAATTTGCCTGAGGAGATTTTCTTACCTCTCTCCTATTCTCTCTTTCCCCCAAATGACCCAAATATATGCCTTTTTGCACTACCTTCAAGTGCATTAGATGAGTGACAAAGTAAAACCTTTCCTTCCAAAGATTTCATTTAAAGGTTTTAGAAGTCTTTAACTCCATTATGTATAATATACTTGAGAAAAGTATAGATTTACCTTAGAAGTCTCTCATTCTCTGGTGCTGCCTCTCCTGATTATGTTTCCCCAAAGCACAGTTTAAGGTGTAGTTTAAGATTATTTGAAGCATAATGTATACTTTATACAGTACATGAAATTTTACTTACTTTTTCTTAAACTATACTTTGTGAGGGGTGTCAAGAGGGCAGAATTAAATCCCAAGACATTGTACAAGTGATTATCAACGGAGAAAGATTCAAAAAGGTATTACTTCTTCTTATATAATAAAAGATGTTGGATCTTTTTCCCTGGGTATAACAGCAAGTCCTTGCTTGCATCAAAAGAAGCTTGTGTTGCTCTCTGCAAAATAACTTGACTAACTCTAATATGATGGCAAGCTCTCTTGTTAATAACCAAACAAGCCTGCAGGTCAGATTTTTTACCCTTTAAGACAAGTAACATATGGTCACATGACCTTATTTCAGAAATTGGTCTGATCTTCCAGCTCTCCTTTTAAAATAAAATTTACATCTCTGAAAAAGGCAGGCTTGTTTAAGCCCAGTTCATGCAGGAAGTCTGTAACAAGCTGATCCCAGTTTAGTATACACTCAGGCAGACTATCCTGGCTATGCAAGATACCACTCCTTCTTTCTCACAGAGTCTGAAGGATGAGAGGCTGTCATTTCCATCCAAAATGCATGAAAATATCTGCAAGAAAGCGAAAGAAGGAAAAACTAGTGAAATTTATCTCAAACACATTACAAGTAACTCACATAGGCATAGCCCCTATAAAATAAAAAATTAAATCCATATCATGCCACACTATATTTCATCCAATAATTTTGTGTATCTAATTATCAAACAAATCACAGATTTTGTGCTGGTCACACCTAATTTATGAACGGTATAGTATAACAGTTAATGGGCTCAGTAGTTAATTCCCTCTTGTATCTTCTCCAGTGATATTCAAGTATTTCAGCTGAGATTTTAATTGATTTTCACAGTAGCCACTCGTTAATAGGATAATTTGTCAATACAATAATAAAACAATTGCTCCTCCAGTTTATCAGATAAGAAAGTAAAGGCTTGTTTCATTAATTGCAAGCAGCTGTAGGGTTTTCAGGATGAAAGATATAAATCTCAATGGCACTGTGGAAAACCAGGTCAGAGGGCAGGGAAAAATTAGTTAAGCATGATGGACCAACAGTGACCTGTACAGGTGTGTGAGCTCACTTTCTAGTCATCACTTCCTCTGTTCTTATTTGGTTCTGGCAAAGCCCATAGGTCAACACATGTACTCTCATGCCTGGTTTGAATTAAAAGCCAGTCTAGAGCTGCTCACTCCCAAACTCCAGATAATGTTACCTATTAGAAGTAAAACATTTCACAGTGTCTCTATGTTGTCATGTATTTCCCAAGGAGCTTTGTTTACATCCATAAATGGCTCTTGATTCTTAAAAGACAAAATTTAAAATAGCATTCAAATTACCTACAAAAGTAGAAAAGGAGTATTTCAAAGGAATTAGTGTTATTCATGAAGTCTAGAAGACTGCAGTGAAATTAAATATATATTGAAAATCAGTCCAATTGATACAAATGTGTTCATCAATCACAACTACATCCTCCCTTCCCCTCCCAACACTAACAGTATAAGCATTTTTCCCTCTATCAAACTTTGAAAGTAGTATTTCTCATCTCCCTTGTTTTCAGCCATGGATATTGTTCTCAGTCCTATACAACCTTCTGCCTTGATGTTATTCTTCCTTAAGTAAAAACTTAAGAGAGTGCAAAAAGCTAGCTAAAAACTATTATTTTTGTTTGTAAATAATTAGCTTCAAGTTTCCCGAAGAGAGAAAAGACTCTGGTCTGACACCATGCATTTTGTATTATCTGAGCTTCCTGTATTAATATGTCAGGCTGAAAATGTCAAAAATGTTGTTTGATCTTGACTGAAATCTTTCAGCTATACAAGACACAGCTCCAACAAGTAATTCAGCCTCCTACATAAGTAAAATAAGATAGTCACACTGCAGCAAGTAGGACAAGGGCAGTCTTAGCAAAATGGGTGCTTCTGAAGCATAAGTAGTGGAGGGTTTACTTACAGAAATGGTGCAGAAAGGAGAAGAAATAAGATCACTCATCTTCTGTGCTTCTCATATAGAGTGTTAAGAGATCAGTCATCACGATTACGTTCTGAGGTGTACTTTGGTGCCCTTTGATGCACCTCAGCTCACTGATCAATTTTGGAAACCATACAAGCTGTGGTATTTACGAGTGTAAGCAAGTGTGTATATTCACCTATGCAGGTGTCCTGATCTGCAGGTACAGGTGAGCCTGCTCATGGCTTTGCCTGCTAAATGTAAACTAATGACTGATGGATGCCTCTGTGGCTGCATTTACAGAGGCTTGGGAGCAGCCATTTTTGCAATCTGATTTTTCTGGCTTATCATGGTATCCTTCTCTGTCTCCCTCCCACAGATGTCTTTTAGGCTTTACAGTCCAATTTTTATATATCTCATTTTGGGGCTTTCAAGTTGTGGGTGATACTGTTAGAAACTTTCTAATTTTCTCCTTATCAAGTTGGGAATTTCAGAGTCAAATCTCCTAACTCATTTTCTAAGCATAGAGGTAATCAAAGACTATGAAAAAGTGAAATAATTTTAGCACAATTTGACAAAATTTCTTTGTTTCAAATTCTCAGAGTAAGACCACAAGAACTGCAGAGGAAAAACAATTAATTAGGAAAAACAATTAATTAAGAAAAACCACAAAACAATTTATGTGATGCTTAATGGTTCGCATTTTGAGCAGGCAGGCTTATCTCAAAGAAAGTCTTCTTTGTTCAAGAAATACAAAGTAGTTTAAAACTTAAATTCTGCTTCACATTTTTAAGAGAGGTTTGGTTACCTTGCTGCTTCACGGAAATGAAGTCAAGTGCTCAATTGTTTTCTGGTGGGAGTTTCATTTTAACTTCCTCGGTTACAACATTGTTCATTCTGAACCTGTTATAGAGAGCAGTTAATTCCAAACACCATTGAACAATATTCCTATAAAGTTAATTTCTCAATTCAATCTCATTACTCTTCTTCCATAAAAGACATCGGGAAAATATAGTCATGTTCTTTGTTTGCTTGTTTGTACATCTAAGTGCCATAGAAATTCATTAACTCCTCCTTGCAAGGAGTGAAATATCTTTTTCAACTGGGCACTGGTGATACATTTTTCTCACCATGGAGATGAACAGGCTATTTTGCTGTCAAACACTAACAGCAGTACCACTAAATTAAATCTTACCTCGATCCTCTATAAAGGAGTAAAGTAAATAAATAAATAAAAAGGATATCCCTTTCATAATATGTTATAATTTAATGAAGATGTGCTTATGTCACACAATGCACAAAGAAAATCTTATTTGACAAAATTTCAAAATCAAATTTTAGCCACTTTTGCACAGTAAGTACAATAACAATTCAATGTAATAAAAATTTAAAATGTGTATATATATAGAAAAAGGTGTGTCAAATATTGAGTCAGACCTCCCAACTGCCTTAAACCAGCACATGCATTTTTTTCTCTAGAACTAGATCAATTTATGCCAAATGAAGAGCTGAACATTGAGAACAAATATATTGATAATAGGAAATAACTTTTAGCTTCTGTTTTACTAAAACCAGAAAATTTCTGACAGCAAAATTAAATCAATGTTTCCATGTGTATTTAAATCTATCTGCCTATAAATGTGGAAAAATATTTATGATGGCTGAAATAAATATTTTCTGAAGCCTTAGAAATCAGGTTATTTCTTTTGCTTAATTTCTGAGTAAATCACGTGTATTAAGGGTAAAATACAAATGCTGCTTATATCTTTTATAATTGACATTATAATTTATTCTGGCATTTCTATTAATGTGGTTTTGTGAAATTGTATCAAGAACACTGTATTAGAAAACCTCCTGAAATCCTTTTTTTCTATCACCCAGGAAAAAAAGAAACAAAAATTCCAAACATTTCTTGTAGAATCACATGGTCTAAAAGTTTGTGCCTAGACTGTATGAAGGAGAAAAAAAAAGTATATATTCAGAGAGACGGTACACAGAAGTGAAAGCAGCTGAACTTCTTGCAAACCACCCTCAGTTGTGAAAAGAGAGAGAACAGCGGCTACCATGTGGCACAAAACCTAAATATATATTATTTTGTTCCTTTTCGTTAAGACTGCATAGGGCATAAGTTGTTTTCAAGCATGCCTCGGACTCCTACAGCTCCAGCTGTCATGTGTAATTAAACATTTGGCCTCCACAATTACTCTACAGTGTACATATGCCAGTATTTCAAGCCTGGAATATGCATTTCAAAGAAGAATAATTCCCTGGAAATCCTAAATTGACAGGAGCAAAGACAGCCTGAAGGAAAGTAGTCAGAGAAAACTGTAAGGTCGGGATCTAATGATTAAAAAAGAAACTTCAAGAAGAACTTCAACCCTTAACTAAACCAATGGGAAAAAGAACGACAGTTGGCAAGCAGATTTCTGCATAGGGATCCTGATTAGGGAGCCTCTTGGGTTAATTTAATATTATCAGTGTTGTTCACCTTGCTGTAGTATGCCTTACCATTAATACCATTTAAACAGATTTCTTTTTTCTTAAAGCATATTTGGCATCATTTATTTTCCATGAATACTGATCATGGCAATATTAAATTTGATGATTCATATTGAATCTGAGGTTGATTTATAGCAAAGGGAGTTGGTTTTTCGGTTGGTTTGCTTTTTTCTTTTTTTTTTTTCTGTTTTTTTTCTTTCCCAGCTTCACATGCTTGCATTTACTGCTGGTGCTGTTGTCCTAAGTAATGCTGAGTTTGCATTTCAGTTAGGAACGTGGGTTTTTTAGAATTTTTTATGAGACCCATTTGTAAAGAAATAGCTGCATGCCTTATTCCTAATGTATTTCTAATGTAAAGAACAATGGATTTAGAGAAACCAAGATGCTTTTAAACAGGGAAAAAATTAGTTGGGCTGCAATAAAAATTGAGTGAATAAATTCCTTGTGTACAAAAACATTTTCCTTTAGAGTGTGTCTGGGGTCTAAGGATCTGTTTTCCACTCTAGATCATCTGCTTAGTAACAGTTAAATGTAAAGGACTATGAATCCTAGAGCTCGAGGCATGGAGAAAAAAAAAGGTGAAAAAAGGAGCATTCTTCTATTAAGACACGTAGAAGTGCACTCATCTACTTAGCTTTCTGAAAGTCAGACATTTAGGCCTGAATTGGTTCAAGGTAGTTTCTTTTCCATACTGAACAGAGAAAAATAAGCATTTCCAGTGTGCAATGCACTCAGTCCATTCTACACTAAAATTCTCATGCATCTTTGTAAGTATAATGCATTATTCTTCAATATTTATTCAGAAAAACATTATAAAAGACAGATGTATATGACTAGAGCAGACCTTGATATCTAAATTTGAAACCTCTGCATTAATATGGGTTGAATTCCTGCTTTATAATGAACATTTTTTTCTTGATTTTTAATATCCTTAACATCACTTACTTTTAGATAAAGTAATAGGAGGGCAAGAGCACTTCCACCAGTGAAACTGTATCGGTGACAGTGGAGAATTACCCCAAAAGGCTTTTATCAACCCTGCTAACCTGTTAGTACTGCAGGCATGCCAGCCTTTATTCCATTTCTGACTAAACTAAGGCATTTATCTTTAACTGACTGTAACTTAGTCTCTTAATAAAAAATTAAACTTCCCATCATTGTAAGGTGCCATGGCATGACAGCAAGTTACAATGCCTGTCACTGTGAATGATGGAATGACAATAAATTCATGTGAACCCTCATGCACAAACACACATACAAGGAAACAATTTTTAAATGCAGCTTGGTATTAGGCTCTAACCTGTCAGTGTTTTATACTGAAAAGGCATCTTTGGGAAAGAAGTAAGAGGACCGCAATATGACTGAATCATCAACTTATTTTCAGCCCTATTCAGGTTAAAGTACAAGTAAAGTCACACTAAACTATGTGTCACTTTTCTCATGATTTTTGGTTTCACTTCAAAATCCAGCTCTGCCAAGTCTGAAGCTGTTGATAAGGAGTTGACTACAGCTTTTCCTTGTTAGAGCTGATCACTGAGGCACCAACTTGGTAAGTACGAGCTATCAACTTCATTGACTTTAACTGCTAATTTCCATATTTCTTTTAATAGCTTCTAGTGTTGCAGACTATTCAGGAGAAGAGGCAGCCTACCTGCTAATTCTGGCAGTGGAAGTAGCTTGGGAGCACTGGCATGAGACTAGTCCTTCTGGTTAAAGACACAGAGGAGTAACTCGGAGACAACGGATCTGTGTTGCGCTTCCCACCGCTCTCCCAACTCTGCACCAGTCAAGCCTGGAAAGGCCCTTGTTCCTGCACTTCAGCTTTGTCCTCTGCATCTAAAATAAGCAAGTTAAATCCACATCAGAGAAATTCATAGTATTCAACTGTTGGAAAAATGAGCCACAATACAACTGTAAAATGCCAGTGCAAAATTACTCCTTCTTAGAAGTCTCTGCCTGACTTTTCATTCCTTCATTGTGGGACAGAAGAATTCTGCTGTTTGAAAGCAATCTTTTGTTGATTTAATTTGATCTAGATGTCTCAGAGGATAGGGGCTTCAAAATCAAAGCCCAAACATCCACTTATTGACTACATGCTGCACATTAAGGGTGTGGTGTTAATGCAGGAAAATAATTACCTCAGTTCCCCCCCACACCTTCCCTTTCACTGGGTTTTCTTTTGTTTTCAAAAGCTATCTGACCTTTTCCTTTCCTTCTGAGAAGACAACTGTTGGAAGGAGGAAGAATACTGAGAGGGAGAAGATAGAAGAGAGAAAAAAATGGGAAGAGAGAGGGTTTCACAGGGTTTAAGAAACTGTCAGCATAACAGAAAGGCAGTGACCATTATAATTCTAGTAAAGTTGCTGTAATTGAAAAAAACCTTGTACTGCCTCAAGGCTGTGGATCGGGAAGTAAAATCTTATCTCTCCTCAAGTGAGTTGAAAAAACGTCATTGGCTTTGGTGCACACAGGATATTTAATGAACCTTAAGAGGGTTCTTTAATAGTTAAACATACAGAATTCTGAAAAATAAGGGCATGTCTGGAAATTTCACTCCATATTCAGACCTCAGTGATTTTTTTTAATGAAAGTAGATGGTCTAGAATATTGTCTTTCCCATTACTACTTCCTGTTGTTCTTTTTGCCTACTTTTTTATTGCCTCTGTTATCAGCCAATGCTCTTATCCTCCAGTTGCCTGTCCAGATGAGCTCTGGAATAGCATGCTGCTATTTTCATCCATATCCCAAAAATTAAAAACAATATGAAGTGGAAGATGCCTTTTTATTTTTTTCTCTTAATGGATGCTCCACAGCAATTCTTTAAACTTGTTGTCCCTAAGGTGGTCAAATGATCCCATTCTGTCCCATCTTTTCTTTCCAGAACTAATTATAAGTCTGAAAGTAATTTAGCATGCTGGAAAATTTTACATTATGAAAAATAGGTTGTAGTAAGTGGAATTTGTCTTTTGATCTTTGGTCCCTTCTTCCTCTTACTGAAAAGTGAAAAACTTTTTTTTAATGAAAACTTGCAAATTTTGCACCCTGTGGGGATGTCTGCCCACTCATTTCTGAAATCAGTTGAAGTCTGGAGATTTGGAAGCACTTTTTTCTTTTTAATCTAAAATTTTATGTGCACTTATAAAGTGCGGAATGACTGCCCATGCAGAAGTAGGACAGAAATGTGGGGCTCATAGTGAGTTGAAAATTAAATGTAAATTGATAACACAGTTTTCTTACCCCAAGTATTCTTATTTTGAGGGGGATTAGCGGGGTTGTCACACATAAAATACAGAACACAGTTCTGTCCAGCCTACCCTGGTGAGGCTGGAGTTCTGTGTCTGCTTTTGAACATCACACTTTAAGAAAGATAAATGGGAGAAACCCAGAGGAGAGCATGAAAAATGAGATAAGGTTTAGAAGACATGACCTGTGAGAAAAGGTTGAGAGAATTAATTTAGGCTAAGAAAAAAAAAGAGACTGGGGCAGAACATGACAGCCATACTCTACCACATAAAAGATGGTTATAAAGATACCTTCTCCCTTATTGTGGGAAAAAAAAAGTATAGCAAAAAGGCTTAATTTTAGAAAAAATCAGTCTAGATAGTAGGAAAAAGCTTGTTATTGTGACAAAGTCCTAAAGAAGGCTGCCCATGAAGTTTCATTAATCCCTCACTTAGAGGTTTTTAAGTAAAGCTAGAAAAACACAAATTCAGAATGTCCAAG
>WAAE01034405.1:0-15247 GCA_013400495.1 Nicator chloris | reverse complement strand
TTCCACCCCCCTGCCCACAACTTAGCTTGCACAGATATTTTCCTTTACAACAGTACAACTGTGAAGTCTCAATTAGACTGAATAAATCTGCATGTGATATTTTAGCCCATTCAAAATATTGAAATAATTCTTTCAAGTACTGTGCAGCACCATATGGTATTTTATCCAGTTTCATCATTTGTACAGAATAGCTTGCAGTGATTTGTTACACAATATTCTGAAATACTCTTCAGCTGTAGTCTGCAGGAATAGAAGCTTTCTCCTTTTCCCATTACTTATTAGGATCTCAGAGATGCTTTAAAAACCTTAGTAGAAGATCCACTTAGAAAGGTAACAGGTTTCTGACAAATCACCTTCTATCCAAGAGGGCAAAATATTGAAAACAAACAGATGAAAATGAAGGTGTACAAAATTAATTTTACTGTTTCTCTTTAGATACCTCTAGCTCTTAAAATAATAAAAATCTTGGAATTAAGGAAGATGAGTATGACCTAGAGATATTAGCATGCTTGGGACTATGTGCAAATTTAATTTCATTAAAAGCAATGTCTGTTGCACTTCCCACCACCACCACTTTCTTCATTAAAACGAGCAGTCAATGACTTGAATTTGCTTTAGCATTCAATGCACATCGGATGCATGTGTTCAACTGCCTCGAGTTTTTTAAAAAAGATGAGCCAAACAGAAGCTCAATGTGATACATCAACAACCATGGATTCATTAACAATCTTCATTGAAAAAGTACTTTTAATGTACTCGAACAACAAAGGGAATTGTTTCTGCTCCAGCCCATTCGCTCATCCTTCCTACTGCTGCCTTTGCAAACAGCAGTCTGAAATTCCTTTCAGGAGTCCTCTGGAGGGGAAAGTTCTATACTGCTGTTACCAGGCATCCCTGCATGCTTGCATGCCACCTCCAAAAGGCTATGCACCTTTTTCCTTAAATACAATCTGAAAGTGCTTGGGACCATGGAAAAAAAAAAGCCTAAACACACCTTTTTTAGACTTCAGTTATTCTTTTCATCTGTCTGCGCTGTGAGGCTTTACAGGCAGTGTCATTTGCAAGCCATGAGGAAGTTGTGGTTTGTGTAGCAGACAGATCTGGGCAGGTTGGCAGCTGCAGGTAAAGCAGTACCACTGCCTGACCTCTATGCCTCTCCCCTGCGCTTGATGACAATTATTCACAGTAGCAATGCAAGGAGATTCACCAAAGCAAAGCTACTACAGTTCCTAGCCCAACACATTCATTCACAGTGTTAGAAACTTCCCAAAATATCACTGAATGAAAATAATTCCTTAATGGCAATGCAATCAGTCAGACCCTGTAATTATTAAATCATTCTGTAACCATAGATAAGAATTATTTTGGATAATTTCAGTAATATTTCAAACAAAACATAGAGATGAAAATTTAAAAAAAAGTGAACACTGGTGAATGTACATGGTTAGAATATAGTTTACAGAATCTAAGCACTGCCTATGCCATTTGCAGATAACAGAGCCTTATAAACAAACTAGTAAGGATGGTGGGAAAATGTTATTTTTAGATGTAAATGCAAAAAATGAGTAAAAAAAAATGTTTATCAACCTTACCAAAGGAATCTCAGATAAAGCAGGAAGGACAGAATATTGTTTCAGGTATTTTTACGATTTTGTTCAAACTGTCCAAGATTCCCTAACTTAATCCAAAACACAAATTCCCTGTTTATTTACAGACGTGTTACGATGTGCTTATCCTAGCAGCAACCTAACTGTGCACGTGGCAGTGTATCTAAGTGTGGTTACAATTTCCAGTGCTATGAGTCCTTCGTGGTTTCCCACCAAGCAATGAATTTTATTACTATAGTGATAAAGCTGGTGTATGAATCTTACAAAAGATGAATGACCTCGTTTTTCCTCAAAGGGGAGTTCCACTGTTACAAGAGCGACGGCTGGCAAAATAATTATGCCATCAAAAGACTTAACTGATTCAGCTGGAACCCAAGACCTGTCAGTAATGCTGCTCACGAACGTTACTGAAAACGCTTCTGATCCTGGCAAAATGGCATTAGAAGACTGTAACAGTCTTTCAAATAGGTAAAATTCCAGAGAAAGCTGGGTGAAATTAGAAAAAGAAGTAGTGAGAGAGGTGATTCACCTGTTCCAAAGTGAAATTTGAAATTTATGTAAAAGGATACATCTGTATACTGGCATTAAAAATTGTTAAATCTCTAAAATCCTACATCTGGGGAGGTATCCAGCAAGCATTAGAAACAGGAGCAATACTTGTTTTAAATGGATTTCACATTTAAGCCTCGAAATGTAACAGTTAAAACCTGCAAAAAATACCATGCTTTAGTTCCTTTATGATAGAATTTATTATAATGGCAAATTCTACCATGCAGAATGGTTTTGTGTACTTGGAATAATATTTCCAAGGAACACTCATGTATAGATTTAAGTTACAACCACTCCATCTGAACACTCCCAAATTAAAGAAATGCTCACAATGGTGTTACAAACAAATGAGAAACCCACTTGGCAGTTACTTACAATGAAACATAAATTATCCCCCCCAATTTACAAAAAGACGCAGTTATAACTGAAAATACCACATAGAACTAGGCAGAATGCTAAAAAGGTACTTTACAGGTATTATTAACAGCAATATTCAGCTGTTTAGCATTAAAGAATAACAACACTAAACCCTCCCTTGAAGGTGATTGTTTCCATTGTTTATAGGTCAGTAACTGATTTCAAGACTTAACTTGTGACTAAAAGATATCAAGTCTTTTTAGGTCATGGGGTCCGACATGAGGTCTCTCAGAAGAAAGCATAAAAGTCCTAAAATAACAAGCACACACACAGGTTTCTCTTAATTTGCCCTGTTGGATTCCCATAATAAGTGCTTAATAGCTCCAACCCCAGAGCAACTCCGCAGTCATCAACGAGACCATTTACCACATGATTTAGCAAACGTATTTCCAAGATTTTCACTTACATGTGCTACACAGAATTGGAATAGAAATTAATGTAGGGCAATTTATGAGTAATATTATTCTGGGATTCACAGTTCTTTGCGTATCAGATCTGAGAAAGAATCTCAATTTCCCGGAGGCATACACAAGTCGCACAGTACCACTCTCTTCCTCACCATTTACTGTGCTATGGGCAACCAGTCCAGCATTGTGCCCTGCCCTTTTCCACACCAAGATTTGGGTTTGAAGAAAGACAGTGAAAAAAGTAATAAAATGTCTCATTCACATAAACCCATGGTGAAATTCACACTGTTTGCATTATCCAAACAAAGTATGCAGTCACCTTTCACAAATTGTGTCTTCCTTACCCCAGATTATTGCATCTATCTGGGAACTGGAGCACCATGCAGACTTCTGAGTAACAGCTCAGCTAATTGTCAGCTTTGCCTTCCTCTGTAACACCACCAGCTAGGCATTCCAAACAGCAGGAAGCACAAATGTAAGGCAGTGTGCTAGCTGCAATCACAAGATTGCAGAGACTATTTAAACTGATGGATCAACACTGTCTCCTGGCTCTCCCACTCACTCTACCTTTTCCACAAACTTGCATGAGGGGAATGTAGGACCATCATGCGAACACAGGTGAGGGCAGGAACCCATTTTAATGGTCTCTCTTCCTCACCATCTTCTCCACACTAAACAATCCATATAAGTCAAGTCTATCCACATAGCTCTTGTGTGACCATATTATTCCTTAAAGAAAGTAGAGACCTCCAACAGAGGACACAGAACTCTAGCTCAACTCTTTGCAGTACTGATTAGCTTATAGATCTTGCAATATAAACTTCAGCTCAGCCTTAGGGTTGCTTACATTTTTTAACCCCACCCCCAGCTCTAAGGCAATGGGATCTACTCTAACCTTACATATTTTTCTTTAATGAGATGACAGTCATGCTCAGTGCATGCTTACCACCCTGGATTCATTTAGGTTATTCCTCCAGCCCATCAGCAGTAATTTAAATATATACAATTAAAATAGTATAAAACACTTCAAATAAGTGTTTTCTTAAGAGCAAAGCCTTCTCTTTTAGCAGACTGTCGATTTTGTAAAAATTATTTCATTCTGATCGTATTCTAAAGGATTGACAACCAAGTATAAAAAAAACTTAGTCTTTTCCATGATCTCATAAAAACAAATAAAAAAAAAGATTCAGTAGAGTTTGAGACCATACAAGATCTAATTTGATACAACCTTTTTTGTAGGCAATGAATTGCTAATAATTACCTTTGTGGGCAGAGTTCTCCAAGCAGTGCCAAATTCACCTGGCACAGTTTCTGCTGGAAAGTAGCTGTTTGTTTCACATGAGGAGTCACCAGAAGTCTTTAAAAACCCACACTGTCCAAAAGGACACAAAATGGAAGGATGTTAGACTGGTGGTGTCGCCCTATGTCCCCAGAAAACCCACACAAACCTTCAACCCTAATTTGTATTTTACACATACTTTTATCATCATCATCATCTTGCTGTGTGTGCTTCTAGAAACAGAAGAAACTAATTTGTCTTAGTTAATTTTTAGTCTTTTGGTACGTCACCTTCCACAACTTTTCAAAGACCTCTCATTACAGCACTGAAATATTCATGACTGGAAGGACAAGAGAAAACCCAGACAAGATTTCTATGTTCTCCTCTTAAAAAACAGAAAAAAGAGAGCAAGCAGGAGAAGCAGGAGATAGGAAACTTAACATCAATTAATTTGTTTCCAAAGAAATAATAGAAATAAGTAGTGCAAGATGGATAAATGACTGAGCTGCCATCTGCTTCTCTACTCAGCAGCACTTTGGAAACACAGCTACTGCAGTGAAGTGTTTTGCAAATACTGCAGCAAAGAGGGCAGTCTTGTAAACTGAGGGGAGCGAGGCAACAAAGCAAAACGGATATCCACTCATCTGTAGGAGTTTCTTACATATGTCACCTATCTAATCACAAAGCAGAGAATCTCTTCAGATAATGTAAGCCCCTCGTGTGTTCTGGATCTGCACCCTCCTGTTTGATGCTCCTACACCTGCTGATACGCAGAACTGTTCACACAGAATATTTATTTTGTCCAGAACTATTCCTAGTACCTCAGCAGAGTGACATATCCCTACACAGAGAAACATCTACAATTGTTTGGCTTCAATTTCCTTAAAATACAACTATTCTGATTACAAGCAGACAAATACAACAGAAAAATTACAGGCTTCAGAAGTGTAAACACTAGCTTCTTAGTTCTTTGGAAAAGCATTTTTGTGACAGATTATGAGCTAATTTACCTTGCGTGCTATCTATCAATATAGCTATACGTATATAAAAAACTAAAAAACAAATATAAAAATCTCTAACTATCTAACTATACTAACCATCCAGAGACATAACTGCAAAAATTTATCATTCCAGGTACAAATTCCACTCAACTGGCCACTGTCTTAATGACTGATAGATAAGAGAACTACCGATATTATATTCACCCATCAGTTTCTCACAAATGGCAATCACCCAAGGAGCAACTTTTGTAACTTTAAGCACCTCTCTGTTATCCACATTGGCTTGTATTTCCTGTCAGTTTCTGCTTCCTGCCCCCAAGGTATGACACCAAGAAATCCTACCACCTGATAAGTTACAAAACTGCTGAGTCAGCAGCAACACAGAGCAACAGAGATGCATCACTGCACAAACACATGAAAAGAACTAAATTTAAATTAAACTTCAAGGTCCTTTTAAAAAAATCCTAAAAGTCCATCCAGAGGCATACCATGCTAAAAAAAAAAAAAAGTGAAAAGCAGAAAAGAGCTAGGAAAAAATGTTAGCACATACATAGAAGCACAGGCAGCAGGAATACAGCACAACACACTGGATTTCTTTTGCCTGTTTTGTGCTCATATGCATCAGAGCCTCTACATCTCTCACACACAGCTCCTCTTTCCCACACCACTTCTCGGGTTCTGGTGGAACAACTCTCCTGTTCTGTGTTTCTTTTCACACAAAATACATGAATACTGGACTTCTAGACAAACATGCAGATGACTTTTTATAATTTACATCAACTTCATGATCTACTTTATCTCCAGCTTAGAAAACTGTAAGAATTATCATTTCTGAATAGTGCATATTCACTTTCCGTGAGGGAGTACCACTGGACTCTCCCATGATTTTTTCTAACTATAAAGAAGAATCCTGTTAAAATGTCTGGTTCAGAAATAATGACAGAATTTCCAGACAGGAAAAAAAGTCACATTTTATTTTTTGATCAAAAAATTCTAATACAAGTATTAACTTTCAAATGAGTTATTCTTCCCTGCCCTGAAAAGAATTAAAATAAAAAGGTGCCTCAGACAGTTCAGTCAGTGATGATTAAGGCATTTACAATGTACACAACTGCTGAGAGCAAAATCAGCAGAGACAACAAATCCATTCAAACAACCTGGTGGCATAATACCAAATTGCTACTCAAAAATTCACCACATGATTTGTAATCTTAGAACCTTTCAGTTTAATTGCAATTAACACTACATGAATAGAGCTGTCTTGGACTGTGCCCACCAAAGGTTCTAGAATTATTCTAAAATCATCCTTTCAGCCATGCTTTTCAAGGTAAAGCTTATTTGAATTAAGCAAGTACAGTAACAAAAAGATTAAGGAATTCTGGGATCAAGAATTGGTATAAGAAAGCATTAGTCATTAAAGAAATCAGCATTTCTCAGGATATGCCAACCTTGAAAAAGCGAAATGCTGGAAGGTCAGCTTTAGGTCAAGGTACACCACATTCTCTACATTGCAACACAGGAGGATGAAGCTCCCAGGCTCCTGTGTGACAGACAGCCAGGGCTATCAAAGAGACATCTGCAGATTTCTTAACAGAGACACTGATCTAAATCAAACACTCCTGGATGCAAATGGAGCATTAAGTCAGATGACTTATGGAGAAGTTCTAAATTTATCATGGAAAGATAGCAGCAGCTTAATTAAGGTTGTTATCAGCTTCCACTATGAATATTTGCTATCAGCTCTCCAGTTCTTGCCTCAGACATCTGACTTGATTTAGCAACTAATACACATTAAAGACAGAGTTCAGGACTTAGAGGAAGGTTATGTACAAATATACATTTATCAGATTCCAATTTTCGTATCTTTTACCATGAATTACTTATTTCTTCAAGTTGATTCGCACAAAAAAAAATATTTTAAATAAAGCACACTGCTTTTGATAGTTTAACTGGCGATTCTAGTGACCTGAAAAGGAACATGTGGTTCACAAAGGCATTCACTGATAGATAAAATAGTTTGTTTTATTAACTTAACTCCAAAGATTTTCAATAAGCAGAACCAAGCATTCAATTTGTGAATACCTCACCTTTTACAAGATTACCAGGGGTCATGAAAATTACTACCGGATCTCTCTGTACGGAGAGTTACGTCAGCTGTTCCTTTGCTCCACAGGTAAGTGAGCTCTGTGTGTGAGCAGTATTCTATCTTGAACATTGGCAGTGCACATATAATTGCTAACCTGCTTCCTTTAGTTAAGGTTCCTTTTATCCTTGAAGTCAGCCTCTTCTCCACCTTTTCTGCTTCATCTTCCTTGCCAAGAAATCCAGATGTTTACAAAACCAGATTACAATTTAATAAAAATCCGCACAATTTTTAAGTGTTCACAAAGCCTGACTCTTAAAAAAATATATAAAAAAGACAGCTTGAAAATGACTGAGATTTGTCCTCTTCTATAGCATTTTTGCACCCACTTTGTGCAACACATGAACATAGCCCCTGAAGAGCCAGTAGGCAACACAAGACAAAAAAAGCAAAGTACTTAAACACCATTACAAAATTATCACTACTTGGAAACCAGACATGACGTCCCAAGGTGACACTGAAAGAAAAAAGTCAATGGTGGATGTGGCCTGTTTTATCATAGCCCTGCTGTCAGCAGATTCTCTCTAGGAGCAAAGAAACAAAGGTGATGCATTGTTGCAAACCACGTTCCTTACAAAAAGCAAGCCCCAATCCTTCAAGGTGATCTATGAAGCCAAAGGTGCTTCAGGCAAGAATACACGTTCTTCCTGTAGTGAAAAATTAACATGCATGAGGATCACACAGGAGTCACACATTTCCTGTAATGTTATTTGCTGATAATCCTTTAACAATTTTAAAGCTTCCAAAAGAATAGGGGTGTTCATCATTAGCTTTATCAACTGTTTGTCACTGGTTTTGCAGTGCAGCAGTTAAAAATAAACAAAACAAGCATGACAGAAAACATGGAAGGAAAGAAAAAAGAAGAGGTTTTAGAACAAAATCAAACCAAAGTACTTTTCAAGAAGCAGCTAAAGCTACCAAGTGAAGACTGAATACTTGCTCATCACATCATTTACAGACCCTCTAAGGAAACAATTTGCCACTGTCAAACAACACTAAGCAGTCGATGGTAACATCTATATTTAGACTAACTCTTTTAATCATAAAAGACGGTGGCCTTTTTTTTTTGTCCCTAAAATCATCTAACAAAATCATTTTCTGGAGACGGTTTTTCTTACTCAATAGGGAGAAAGTAGTAATGCCTTTGCCAAGGGAAATTATCACCATATTGGTCAAAGTCAGAAACTTTCCAAAACATTCCTCTTCTGTCATATGCCACACCAGAAAAATTAGTGAACTAATGACAATAATAGCTTAGTGTGGTCTTGCCAACACACGGAAGGGGCCACACTGATTTCAAGGTAAATAACAGCGTACAGGAAACGTTGAGAGACAATCAATTTCTCAAAGGCATAACAGGTCCTTGCTATTCTTGGTCACTTTCACAACATCTGGCTCATGATACCATAAATCACTTTTAGGTAGAAAGCCTCACGAACCAGCCTAAACCTCAGACCCAGAAGACCTCAGACCATGGAATAACAGCGTCCCCGTGTTAGTGCCATATATATTCAGCCCTGCATTGAAAATAGTCTTTAAAGCTTCACTGTGGCGCCTCACTGTAATTACAGCTGAACAAAACAGAACCCATTTACATCCCGTGCTCCCCAGACCACCCGTGTCAGAAACAAAGGCCTGGGGCTTCACACATGCACAGCTACACAGCAAGACAAGCACTGCAGGTTGCAGCCTGCCCAGAGAGGAAGCATGGCCAGAGATTCCTGCACAGTCCCGTCACCCTGAGCACAAGTACTATCATGCACCTTTGTTTATATTCATACAATTTTTTTTTTAATAAAAAAAAGAAGACATTCTTAGGCACATCAAACTTCTACCACAGTTCCCCACTCAGTTTGGCAAAACTCCTCAAGAGGTTTTACACTGCATTGCTTTTGGCAGCCAAATGAGGATGCATTCAAACTACTTGGCTATGTCCTGATCTCACAATACTTCGAGGGTTAAACTGCAGATGCCCTAAACTGGTACCTGGAAGATACAGAATTACACAGAATTTTTACCTCTCTGCCTGAAGTCATGTATTTTTTTTTCCGCTTTATTTCAAGTTTTAGAAAAGTCAGAATATAGTTGAAGACTCACAATACATTACTGGATTATTTAAGGACGTTTTATAAGGACACAAATAAAAGCTAACCTTTAGAGCTTGAATGACCTAGGAAAAAAAAAATCTCCTCAATGCTTAAAAATCTCTCCAAAATCTTTGGGTTTTCCATGCAAGCAAGGGAAAACAAATGAACTAAAACATTTTATGGAACATTTTGGTAATGGCAAAAAACATGTATTTCTTCGTTTTTGTACTTCCACACCTTTTGTTAAATTCCCGGGAAATACAGCAGATCTCAGCAGGATATTTAACCAGGCTAAAAGACACCCTGATTGAAGTTTTGAGAACAAAAGCAGGCTGAAAACATATATTAAAAACATTCACTTCACTGTCTTATGTGATTCATAGTAAATAAAAAAATATACACAAAAGTTTTATTATGTATTTCTAAAATTGTTTTTTTGAAATTAAAAATAGCTGATTTAATTTTCATCCGTATAATGAATCCCATCAGTTATTCATACAGTCTTTATCATACAGTTTGGCTCCCAATCAAAGTTATGCTTGAGAACAACAAGGACAAAAAGCAAGCGGGATCAGGAGTACAGTTAGATTTCCTTACACTAACAACTATCATAAATTATTTACTGAACTTCAAAGCTTTGAAACTGGTGATGAATATGGTGGGGAAAAATAAGATGTGTTTGTTTACTATCAATTATTTATTACACAGGTTTTACAGTATAAGATGAAGAAAATAATAAAAATGTATTGTGCTCATCTGACAAAAATTTACTGTTCTTTCTATCCATTCAGAGATTATGAATGAATTATTTGGTAACTTTGTAATAATAAGAACGCAAAAAACCTGACATGTTAAGAAAAAAAGGGATTAAATCCATACTTTGAAGTAAGAAACATACATCTATATATGCAAAACATTACTCAAGACTAGGGAAAATGAAGTCCTGAATCAAAATAAACTACTTATATAAGCCAACTCAAGTAATAAAACATTTAGAACCCAGAATACAAATGATAGCTGAACTAAATTCAGTTCCAAACCAGACAGATCAAAGAATTAACATGTCGGTCGCTCTAAGCAAAGCAGGAACCAAACCAGCCAAGCCATTAAAGGTCCAAATGTTCTGGTGATTGGAAGTAAATCTGGGATGCCCAACTGTATGGCAGATAGCTGCTGCTTTTAATGTGCCTTAGGTCAGACGTGGTAAACTTCACACTTCTAACCAGTGCTGCTTGTAATAGATTGGATAAAACACGTTTACAAAAGAATCAATAAATGTAAGGACTGGAAAGAATTAGAGAGGCTTGCAGGCTTGTACCTATTGTCTGGGGGAATTAGATGTCAGTTTGAGCTCTCTAACTCCAACAAAGGTTTCCTAGTTTTAATTTACTAGAACACATAATGGGCTATGTAGAAGCTGGGAAACACCCGTCTGTCCGAATACATTACTTAACAAACAGTTTAATGAACGTTACAAACATTATTATGGTCTGGCATACTCCTCTTCTGCTCATTCACTCCTACTTTGCAATCTTGCCATCAAAGGACATTTCTTTGAGAGGCTGTTCCACTAAGTCTCAGAAGTAAGACACTGCAACATGCTCAAAACACGGATGTAAATAAACTGCAATAAACGGGAATGCTAAAAGCTATATAAATAACTAGTCATACACAGCCTTCTACTCTGTCTCACACAGCATATATATTTGTGGAGCTTAAGCACTTCTACAGGTTAGCTATACCTGTATATATCCTAAACATGTATCTTAAGAAAATTTTCCACTTGCAAACTATTGTATAAAAAAATTGTATCAAATAAGACAAGTAAATAACTGTTGGCTACAGTGAACAGAAAAAAAACCATACAAAAAACAACCCAAAACACCATCACCAGGATTTTCTAAAAATTTTAAAAAGACTGGCTGAAAATATAGCTCAGGTCTGGTTCACGTAATACCTTTCCTGAGGTTGTTCAATTCTTCAACTAGTTCTTGTGAAACAAGATCCATACCTTTTTTTAATTAAGTATTTCACAGTTACCTGATTTTTATACATCAGCTTAATCTGACTTTAGTTAAAATGTGCGACCTAAATAAAAAATACACAACTTTAGCATTCCAATAAAATAAATAAGACAAAAGGAATAGTTTAACATCATCCTGAGCTTCAAGGTTTAACTTTAATATTCACAATACATTCCCTCACATTATCTGATATATAAAGTAGGAAACAAAGATGAACAAACCATCCATAAGCTTTTCCAAAGAAACCATATGGTCTAATGTTCCAACAGACAAAATGAAATTTTAAACACAATAGGATTGTTTAATGCCATATTCCACTGGGTAAAATCGGATACAGAAGGTTGGATTTCTCTACCCCAGGTTCCCTCTTCAAACCACAAACTGTTCATGTGCAGCTGGTAAGTACAGTATCTCTGAAACTCCCTTTATAACACAGTGCACACATTGAAACAATCACTGGAGCGCATTTTTTCCCAGGGAAATCCGCAAAGAACCCAATTTCTGAAGACAGAAATGTATTCCATCGCAGGGTTTTGAATAGTAAGTTATTGAGTTCTTGTTCTATCATGATGGGAAAGTCTCACTTGGGACTTTTTGGTTCATTTGACAAGTTGTTATGACTGTAAAGGCAAAGGTATACATATATCTACATTACAAAGAATGTCCTTGTTACCAAGAAAGACTTGGCCGATATTCCTAACCTCAGAAAAGAGAAGCATAACCTGTAATCATGTTTATGTATTAAATGCCTGCATGTTCAGATATGAGAACGTTGCTGTCCTTGTCTCACTGCATGCTGGTGGGTTTGGTTTCCCTCCTGTCAGCAACAACCTGTGTGGTTGATAGACTCACATGTGCATCAGCCAGTACGAAGTAGCGCCACACTACGCCTACAGCAACGCATATTTGACATCCTGCTTTCTTCTCATTTAAACCTACTTTAACAAGTTGAGAGCCTTGTCACTTGGACAGCCAAGGTCATGATTTCTGAAGAAGGTTCACTGCAGGCAAATCCCAAAGGGATATATGACTCTCTCTTTGTCTGGTCACATCAAAGAAAGTTTTAAAAAGGGTTAATCGACGCTTTAAAATAAAAAGGAAGTGCATTCCACAACAGAAGCTCCTGTTTATGCTCCTTTGGGCTGTTCATTGTAGAAATCTCGTTGACAGAAATTGGAATGAAAAGCTTAAAAACAGCTATTCCTAGAAGAAGCTGCCTCAGAAAAAGAGAGCACACAATTAACCTTTTGGTATATCCTTAGCCTAGTAAATGCTAGCATTCCACAGTGCAGTAACATATTACGCAGTTCCTTCTCTGAAAAGAAATCTTACTAAAATTCGTATTTCTGCATATTCCTTAATTTCTAGAATAACACAGATTTAAGTAAATAAGATGTTAAAAATTAAAATCAAAACTTCATTCTCTTAGTAAGCCCCTACCTTCCCCAGCAAGGGGAAGGTATTTAAAAACTGGGCACTCATCTATAATTGATGAGTGCCCAGTTTTTAACACCGAGGCACAGGGGCTAGCACTCCAGTACTTTGAAAGCAGGCAAAACCCATTTTCAGTCAATGAAGTTCTTTCACAGGGAGAAACTTCAGGGAAATACCTTCCTGGCAAAAAGTGTGATTTGCCTTGCTTCAACCAAAAACTAGTTTAACAGATACACACTCCTATAAAATCCACTATCATCATGGTTACATAATCAAACAAACAGTTACAAAGGTTTTTCTGCTGCCCATGAGAGAGGGAAGAAACACACCTATTTAAAATATTTGCCAACTAGAGGTGGGGAAAGTAGGCAGTTCTGCACTCCAATAGATGAAGGGTAAAAGGTATGTAACATTGGTAAAAGATAAGCAGAAATATTATTGGTTATAGACATCCACAGAAACAGGCAAACTGTTTTATACACAGTAGTGTCAGGTTTCTTAAACACCATTCTTATTTTTCCAGTTTCTTTTCACTTCCCTTCCAACAGGATACCAAACAACACACTTAATGACAGCTTACCTCTAAAGTTAAAGAAATAGTTGCCCGTTTGTTGCCAATGTCTCACAGACTTTCTTTCACCTTGCAACAGACTCCTATGGAAAATGGAAAGCCAATTATTGAAGCAGAATCAACCAGAAGTGTGCTCTTTCTCAATAACACAAAATTGCAATCAGACTATATATTTTTTTGAAGTATTTCAGTGTAAGAAGTGTTCTGTACGAGGAGAAGAAAGCAGTCCAGCAAGAGCTGCAGGATGAAAGCAGCTTCTTTGGTTTATGCTCAGGTTCAGGAGAAGAGGGGTCAGTGGTCAACAGAAAGATGAAGCAGTCTGTTCCTACTTCTAGTTCATCCAAAACCAGTAAGTATTTACTGCAGGGATGGGCAAACATCCACACAGGATGCTCAGAGAGGTCATGGGGTCTCCATCCTGCCGTGATTCAAGACTCAGCTGGACACAGCACTGAGCAACCCGATCTAACCAGGCCTGCTTGGAGCTGATCAAGGACATGAATGAGGAAACCTCTGCAGGTCCCTCCAAACCTAAATAATTGTTCATATACAATCAGGGAATAATCTGTAACCAATTATTTTTCTAGTTGTACAACCTCTGCATTTAGGCTCACTGTACTCCTGCCAGAGCAAGCAGACTGAAGAATATGGCAGCCTTCATGATCCATGGAAAACTAATAAGTGACTGGCACAGAGCAGAAATAAGAAATTTTGGAGTTTTCTGATACTAACACCTAGAGAGGTGACAGGCTCCAGGTGACCTGAGATATGCTGTATTTTTTTTTTGGTGATATAACAATTGTTTCTCATTTAATTTTTAAATATTAGAAAATAAATAGTTTTTGTTCTGTCACATTCTCCAAGCTAGTATAAAAGCAGATTGATTGTTTCACCTACTTATAAATTTTAGGGTGTCATTAAATACCACCCCAGAGAACGTTTCAGTATTTTAGGTACCCCTGTGAAAAATTTCTTTTCTTTTTCTCCTGTATGAATCTCTATGTAGCATGCAGTTCTGCTGCAAATCTTTATTCACAAGTAGATTTTCTATCAATATATTTCCACTGTTCATTTAGACTGCAAAGGCAGAGCAAAAGAAACAGGCATCTAGGAGACAATACCTTAAATTTAGAACTAACATGACAAATTTTTCTTTCCACAAAATTAAACCTGTCAGTCCACATCTGTTCATGGAGAAGGAAACAACTCAGTATTCCAGCAACTTCTATTCCAGCAACCTTTCAAAACAGAAGTCTAGGCTTACTATACTCATCTCCAGTACAGGAATCATTAACATAAACTATCTCTCGATTCATGAGCATCACAGCAGGCAAGACATCACTGTCTCCCATCGTGCACTTGCAGTTGATTTTTCCATGTTCGTGCTGTTTGGATAGACAAGCAGCACAGCACATTCAGCTGCAAACCCCTTCAGAAGCACACCTGACACTGCTCTGGATTAAATACTTGCTGCAAGCACCAGTGTGGGATACTTTGTGCACAGAGATCCATAAGAACATACAGCTGTTAAGACATTAATACAGTTTAGCTCATTTGAGACCTTTTTGAATGCTGGTGCCCAAGCCATTGATCATACTACACATGGTACTGGTACAGCTAATCAATAGGATTTGTAATTTAGCAAGACTGAAAAAGCAAACCTACAGTCCAGAACAACAAACACAGCTTGCTTATGCACATTCACTTATGAAGGATGAAATTTTTTTT
>WAAE01034399.1:0-10695 GCA_013400495.1 Nicator chloris | reverse complement strand
AAACTATGAATAATTTTGATTTTGTTTTGGATCATAGTTGGTTTTTAAAGCTACTTTCATAACTCTGACACTTTGCATCTTTTCAAGCAATTTTTTCAGTTTATAACAGCAAGATGGAAGCTGTCATCTTATGTTAAGGCTAAGGTTTTTAATAAAGGACCTAAGCAATCACTTGGCATAGTCCTGTATGTCTCTCTGGAAGGGTAATTATCATATTCACATGACTTTGTTGTGACCTCAGTAAGGATGAACACATGCACACACATATATGTGTACACACACTGAGCTATGATAGTGTGGATATAAAGATGTGCATGAAGACACACTTTCAGTTATGTTTTTAATTGAAAAGGGAGAGAACACATGAATACAAAATTATTGTTACATCTCCAGCTAATAACGAGATTACTGGTGGAATAATGTTTTTCTTGTATTTGTTTTGGGTTTTTTTTTATTTTCCTGCATTTGTTACCAAATCTAATTAAAATGTAATTCTAATTTCATTAGGACCTGTTCACTTGAAAATATAACTGCTTTATATGTACCTGATTACATAACATTTTCTTAGAATTCAGTAGGACTTTTCTCTTGAACAGCAATCAAATAACAGAGCTATAAAACATATATCACTCATCAGCTCATTAAGGGAGATATTAATACAACTACTCGCTCCATTTGCCTTAGAACACCCATAATTTTTTTTACAAGTTCTGTTCCTCTACAATGTTATGTTTAAAGATTCCAATCTATGTTACTTTCATTGTTTTCCCCTGAGTATAACACTTGAAGTCCCTACCAAAATTTACCATTTATAAACAGCGGTTTCTTAGTTATTTTTTTCTGCTCTCTTTGTCCTGCACTCCGAATTTTCAATATTTTCCATGGTTTTGAAGGATTTAATCTAAAGCTATTCTTCTTTAGACATCTAAAGTATTAAACTGTTAAAATGCCTCCAAATGCTACATATTTTAAATTGTAACAGAAAACGTCAAGCAAATGCAGAATCTTTGAACAGCTACCAAATTTATTTAAGTATAAAAAATTCACTGCAGTTGCACTGCAAAATTCTTTGGCTAGTGATGCCCTACCAGAATGTAGCTTTCTTCTCTGCTTGATGATTGTCTGGGCAGGAGAATGGACCAAATTAATTACTAAGATTCCCTCTAGGCCTATTTTCTATGGTTCATTTTTCATGTTCTTTTCAGGCAATAATATAACCGTTAAGTTTTAAATTTTTGCAACTAAGTGGTACTTTCTGATTATAAAAATGGTTGAATTTAATATAGATGGCTCAAACATTTAATTTTATTAGGGAATAAATGCTGTTGCAATGAAATTTGCTTTATATGATATATATTATTACACAGGATATATGAATCAAATAAAATAAAAACCAGGTATTTCAAGGTCCTATTGGACATCTTAGAAACAGGAGTTTTTGTCTTAATGATTTGGAAATATTATAACCTGAAGAGTAATAGGATTAGAATGTTTGTAAGGGGTAAACACGTGCTAAGATCATACTGGTAGTGATAAATTCCATGGTTTAGCAATTGTGTTCAAACACCACTTACTCAAGTATTTTCAACAATTTCTTTTGCCTTGAGATTTAATTGTGGTGTTTTTTAATAATAACAAGTGTTATCTGTTCATTTGTCAGCATTAATTATTAATCTAGTAACAGATGCAACTTTTGAAAGTAGGATATTCGATGTCATAAAATAGAATTTTTCATTTTACTTCTATAAAGCTAACCTTGAAGACCCAAAGAGCTGCGATATGTTATATTTTCTGAACTGACAGGGTTAAACCAAGCAGTCTGCTCTTTGGAGATAGAGGGAAGTGCCTTAAGAATTAAGCAGGAAAAAAGAAAGGAAAAAAATAAATGCTTGGTATAGACCAAGAAGTTTGTCTTTTTCAAAAACTTTCCTTGCAAGTACCTATATTTAAAGATTAGAATTTTTGTATTTTTGCAAGCAACATGCATTAAAATATTTGTTTGGGACATGAAGCATTGCAGTCATGATGCAGATTAGTTTGGTAGAACAGACAGTAGCTGGAAGAGGCAGTAGTTAAAGTCAGCCCTAACTTCTAGTTTACTATGAGTAACCCAGATATTTCTAATTTCAAAATTAGGATCATCATGATAGTTTTGAATGTGTATGTTGATGGTTAACTACCACCTGCAGGAAAAATTGTTAACTGTTAGTATTTATAGACTTCCCTTTATACTTTATTTCTGATGATGTGGTACTTACAAGTCAGATCCTGTGGCCCATCCGTGGTGATTCTCAATACAGCCAATAAGGGAAAACAAAATAATGTGCATTACCCTCTCTGAGAAAGAGACCTCCTTCAACAGACCTCCTTAAACCCTGCCCATCTTCTGAAGGGAACTTCTGTTACCTGATCACTCAGACTCCATTTTCTAGTTGAAACATATCACGTCTCCTTGTGTGAATAAAATTAGGTAACTCTCTCTTTAGGGAACTTCTTCCAGCACAATGGAGTCTTGTGATCTTCTCAGTGTGCCTGAGGAGGAAATGAAGGTTTAATGACAAGCAATTCCGTCTTCAGGCTGTTCTTTATTATCTGTCACTTTCTTGTCACTTCATATTAAATGATGACAGTTTAGGTGCAGTTCTGCTACTCTACTTTTGAACGAGTTTCTTGGAGAGCGTATTTGATATTTGAATAATCAAAGAAAAATTCTCCAGCACCTTTTTTTCAGGAGTTTGTGTCACTTTCATGTGAGGTGACACAGTCTTCGATACTATGTTCGATAAAAAACATTCTTTTGAACTTTTCTGATGAAAAAAAAGAGAAATTTTTCTCATTATGTATTTATCTAATATCTTAAGTAAACATTAGTTATTCTTGTTTGCAAGCTGACAGAGTAGAGAAATAAAATGTGAGATGTTCATAACTTTTTATTTATACTATTTGGGGTTAATTAAACAAGAGGCAAAAGAGCAGAATTTTAGTACCTTAAAACCAGTATTTTTATTCTGTGTGTGCCATTTTAATCATGCAAAGCACATTATAATTACATATGATTTATAGTTGCATAGGCAGTTTGTATAATTGGATGTCTGCCTGTTTTCCACAGGCAGGCTGAGAAATACGATTTAAAGTCTAGACACTTCTGCTTAAAAAGCAGAACCATAGTTGACCTCACTGGGTGTAAGTAATTAGGAGATTAGCTACTAAAGGATCTTTCAGATATGCTGGCTGGCCTACATGCATCTTCACCTTACCTCACTTGCTTCATCAGGGGAGTTGAACTCTCATCTGTTCTCTAGAGAAATTGTTATAGGTTTCTTATTTTTCTCAGAATTGTAAGTGTTAGTATAAATACAGTTTTTCATGTGTATTTTACTGGGACAAGGTATTTTTGTATTTCCTACCACTCTGAATCTGTAATCTTAGAACAAAATTATAACTAAGTATAAGCTAATGTAACCTAATTCCACATCATCAGCTATTCAGTAAGTCATACATCTGGCTAAGATGGAAACAGATGTTCCTCCACTTGGGATAAGAATTCTTTAATGTGGAGCCTTGAGGAGTGCACAGTAACGTTCCCGTGGTTGGCCATCAAAACTCCAGTGCCTCTTTTGCAGGCAAAGGGAAGTTTGCTGACAGTTTTCACGTTCTGGTTATGCACCTGCCGCCAACACTCCTCGTCTCTCTGAACATGGCAGTTTGCAGTGTTGGTTTTAGAATGACCAAGAGCTGTGAGGTCTTAGTAGTAACCACCCCCAGTGGCCATGTAGCTGGAGAGCTTTCCTGCTCATTCTCAGGAAGAATGTACACTCTCCCTGATGTTTAGATGCACGGTAGGATTTTACATGTCATGGTTCAGCATGTAGAAGTTACCCTTGGAAGTTACCTGGAAGATTCAGACTGCAACTCAGTCCCTTCTTTATTAGTCAAAAGAATGTGTTTCTAATGTACCATTAGTTAGCCCAGGGAGCTATATCCAGAAAATAGCTGGATTAAATTCAAGAAATTAAAGTCAAGGAAGTTTAAAGGTAGCTGTCTCAATACTACTTTTGGAGTATATATATATATATGTATAAATGGTTTTAGTTACCCAAAATAATTATAAAATAAAAGAGTTAACAATGCATTTTTATTGTCGTGCCATGAAAGTTGTTCAGAGATAATACTCTGCAAAATTTAATAAATGCCATTTGGATCAGAAAATATTATGGATACACTAAATGTGTATGTTCTGTTCTTGGATAGAATAACAATACTTCATAGTGAACATTACAGATATTAAGCCAATGATTAGTTGCTTGGAATATATATATTTATACATACACATACATATATATGTATAATTAGTATTTGGCATTTAGTATTTCCAATAAAAAATGAGTTTTCTGGTGCACTGAAATGTGTAAATAGTAATCCAAAAGCATCAAGGAGACAATCATAAATGCCCCCCAGAAATGTGAAACATGAAGGTCCTGAGTCAGTTGACACATTAATGCATCTATAAATTATGTACATGTACTGGATTATAAAGCTGTACTGTTGCAAATACAGATTATATTAAAAAAACCCCCTACATGATTACATGCAAAGAATACCTAAAATGTGCATAATTATCCAGATTTTTACCCTTAATAATTACAATTCAGTAAAGAATTTATTTTGCGTTTGTTTTTTTTTTTTTAATCAGAACTACATTTTATTTTGTAATGTTTAATAAAGTTCTGGTTTAAAAGTAATTTTTAAGATAGAAAATTCCTGTAGCTCCAAGGATAAACAGCAAATAATAATAATGAGGTAATCCAAATCTTAGCCAGCTAATAACCTGTTGCCATAAATTTTAAAATAAGTATCCATCATCCTCAAGTATTAACGTGAACTAATCTATTCTAAATATCAGTGGATATTTATATTTGGTCTTCATTTCCTGAAGCTTGGTATAACTCACAGTATTTTAATAGTGTTCTAGTGTATTTTTAGTTGGACTGAGTAAAGTAATTAAATCAGCATATCTCGTTATGTAATTTTATGTTTTTCTAGTTCTAGTCAAATACTTGCTTTAGTCACATGTAAATATCTTACCTTGAGGTACTGTATTTCTCAGTTTTAGATACTTGCTGGGAATGGGTTGAGGCTGGGAGGACCTTTTGAGGTCTTCTGATCCAACAGCCCTGTTCAAGCAGAGGCCCACAGAGCTGGTTGCCCATGGCTGTGGCCAGATGCCCTTTGAATATCTCTGAGGATGGAGCCTGTGGGCAGCCTGTGCCCGTGCCTGATCACCCTCAGAGTGTAGGCATGTTTGCTCTCATTCAGAGGGACTCCCCCGTGTTTCAGTTTGTGCCCTTTCCTTTTCTCCTGTCACTGAGCACCACTGAGGAGAGACTGTCCTCTTTGCACCCTCCCTTCAGCCGTTTATATACGTTGAGTCTTCTGACCTTTCGTTTTCATTATCCAGTGCTGTGTATTTTAGACTACACTGACAAATTTCTTGCGTTTGAGATGGGAAAGCTGTGTCTGTCTTTAAGGTTGGATTGTTCTCAGCATTGTTAAAATGCTTTCCTGGCTTTACAAGTTTCAGATGATTTCACTCGTGATATTCAAATTGCGGGGTTTATGCTCAAATAATCAATGACAAGTATTAATTTTCTAAGTATAATTCGTCATATCAGACTTCTAAATCACTCTTACAATGTTCAAAGTCTTACTGTGCCTCTCTTGTTTTTAAAAACTTGCTCAAATATATAGGAAACACACTTGAATTTAAAAGAGGATTGGCTAAAAATCAATTCCCAAATCTATTTTAAAACTATCTAGGTAAATCTAAATTTCTCATAAAAATTCATTTTAATTTAGTACATGAATCAGGTGTTATTTGTGGTTCTGTTATTTTGGCTTTTCATTATCTCTTTATCACAGTGGCTCAAGAATTTAGATGCCTCAGAGACTGCTTAAAATTCTAATCTTGCTGCAGGACATTTGTCAAGGTCAAAATTCCATCCAAGCCGAGGTGATTGGTCAGGCCTGTATGCTTAATGAATACCATATGACAATGAAGGAACTGGCATCATGAGGAGTTGCACTTGATTACCTGGTGCTGATGACCATCCTCAGTTTACAGCTGAGTGGGAAAGCAGCCATCAACAGGAGAAAACATTTTGAGTTATAACAAAAATGCCAAATGGATCTGTTTTTCTAACCCTTCAAAAAATATGTAACCCCAGAAATTTTAGCCTAATTTTTAAGGAAGCGGGGTTTAACAAATTCTCTTCCCATTCCGTCTAGTAATTTTTGAGGCTATTCAAAAAATGTCATAATGAAATAGATGTCTTAAAATTGTTATTTCTTTAGTTTTCAGAAAGTTAATGGCTGAATAGAAAGATCGTCCACACATCTGAATCTGACATCCACACCACCTACACTCCAGTTTTAGTTCAGACCAGCTTGGGCTGAATCCTGGTAGCATTTGGAATGTGCTTAGTGCCTTTCTCCAGCACACTTTCTAGTTTAATTTCCTAAAGGATTTGAATGCACCAAGACTTTTCTGTCAAGGAAAGCAAAGTGTAAGAATTAACTAAGGAGACAAACTTCAAAAATCCACTTCCAATCAAAACCGAAATGCCAATGTAGATGCATGTTAAATGTTTTAGGTTATTGTGAGGCAATTTATTGTGTGTATGAGATACTGAAGGCCTGGGCTATAGAGAAATGTGAGTTATAAGCAGTAAAAACAGATTCAGGGGTAGCAAAAAGATATGAAGGACCTCTGAGTACTTTGTGCACAATCTGAAGGACAGGACAGAGTACCACGTGACAAGGAAAGGATGCTTGGAACACAAGATTCACAGAGTACAAGCTGTACATAGGGCAGTCTCCCAAACCATTTGTTTACTTTTTATGTGTGTTCATTCTGTCTGTCAGTGTTTCATCTGTTATGGTCAGAGAGATGCCCCAATCTCCTTATTGCCATGAAGAAGATTATACTTGAATTTGGCCTTTCTTTCTAGTTATTGTGAACACTCTGTGGCAACTGCAAAGTACAGAAGCAGTAATTGCAGAAGTTCTTTTCTTGTTTTAATTATAGGCAGTGTTTGAAAAACTTGCACATTATTTTTGGAAAATACTGGTGAAATTGAACTGTAGGTATTGTATTGATTCTGCCTGTAACATGCAGTAAATTTGAGTTGTCCTAGTTAACATTCTGGAAGAAAGAAAGGAAAATATGCTTTTTAAAAATTAATAGATGTTTTATGTTAATTACTTGTGTATGTTCAAATTCTACTAATATTTAAGTGAATTGTATATACCTTCAGGCATTCGAAGGCACTGTCAAACAGCAGTATTAAGAAAGTAGCAAATTCATTATATTTTCCTCTAAGTCTGAAAATTGTCATCCTGTCATCAAATGATTTCTAGATCTTTTGACCTTATTGGCTCTAAATGTGCGAATGTGTGGTGGCCTATTTATGCAGATTCTCAGCTATGTTTGTTTTGAATATGTACGTGTACTATCAGCTTTTGTGTAAGAAATTATTTTTAATATACCCTTTAAGTTTGTAAGATAAAGCCTGTGACTTTCTGAACCTGTAAATTTCTCGTCATTTTGGATTTAGTGATTACTGGAGGTATAACTTTGCTGATTTGTTCGTGGCAGTGACTATTGCTACTGAGTTAAGGAACAGGTTTCAGGATACAAGAATAGTAGGGGAATGCTTTGTTTTTGGCCCAATATTGAGTTATTGTCAAGATCCAATAATACAGTCATGATCTTTTGTAGCTATAGTGACTTGTAGATCTCATTCTATCATGTTACATCACAAGGTGCTTTTTTTAAACTGATATGATTCTCTTTCTTTTTTTCTTTCTCAAAAGAATTGTGAGTAGTTTTTGAAACTCATTCAACACAGTTTTTCCTGTTCATTTATTCATGCAAGTATGTTTCCATGGAGACAGTGCTGATTTCTGCTGCAGTTCTAGACAGTCATTTATCTGTAGATCAACAACACAAATCAACTTTTCTGCATGTTGTGACAGTCCTAAGGCGATTAGTTCTCAGGCTATATCTAAAGATTTTTCCACGTTTGCATTTTCACATACAGGCGCAGTATGCTTCTCCTTGAAGAAAAGCACAAAATCACATCTTATGGACTTAGACATACGATTTGGGTGCAGTTACACACAGATTAATGTTAAGGAATGTTGGAGTACATCCGGTGAACGATCTTGATCCCATATTGGCACAGAGACCTGAGGGTGTACCGTTTTCTTTCCTTTTCTTGATCTTTCCCTGACATCACAGCAAAAACAAACCTGCCACGGTCCCAGCAGGTACCGTGCTTTGGACCAAGACGGTGAAGTTTGCTGCAGACAGGACTTGGCCCGTGGCTGTAAGCACACTGCTTAAGGTTTTCATCACAGATGACTCCTGGCCCTGGGGTGAAGTGGTGAAAAAGTGAGCCACGCTGCTCAATATTCTCTAGAGTGCGTTGACCACATCCAATTGCACCGTGGTTTGTCAACATCACGCTTTTTAGTGCACTGCTGAAACTCTGTATTACTTGACAGAGGCCTTGTGGAGGGTGTTTGAGGATATAAAGTTTGCAGAAGTAGTACTGGAATATGCAGAATGTTACAAATGGGTGACTACTGATCTGTTCAGAAAAATGATCTGAGAGACACCCTTGTGTGGTTTAGATTAGGACCATAAGATTCTTGTGTGTTCAGTAAAGTTCTATTAACACCACAGAGGGATTTATATTACCTGTTTTATCAGTACATGATAATAGAGCTACAATATTTTGACTGAGTAATTTCAATAACTATTTTCTATTAACAGTTAAGTATACATAAATTAATAAACTGTGGCTCTAGTTTTAATTGAAATAGGAAAAAAAGATACCTCAGTAAAATTAAATCTAGACATCAAAAGACAACACAGAATGCTAAAGTTTCAGGTAACTTAATCTCTTTGCAATTTCTTTCTTTCAATTTTTTTTTTAAATACAGCAGAGAGTAAAAAGGCATCTCTAGCAAAAGCCAGGGAGATAGCCAGAACAATCATACTCTCAAAACTTTCTAAGAAGTATCAAGTCAAAAGAAAGACAAAACATTTTTGCTAGACCTAGTTACAAATATTTTGCAAAATGAAGATATTTGCAAAAATAAATGTAATGGAAAGGACGCGTCACAAAAAGGAAAGAAAATGATGCTGTCTGTGCATTTGTTTCTTACCAATGTATTGAATTCAACTGTATTCATGTTGGTGTTCTAGAACAACTCTCTGATGGTCAGATTGTAATGAAATTACTGTATACTGCCCAAGAGCAATTAAAGGGTTGTGTTTTTTCACTTGTGGATCCTCTAGCCTTCTCCATGTATGTTCTCAAGGATGTAGTTTCCAAGTACTCTATGAGCGTGTTATACTTTACAGAAAGTAAGAATAAAGTTTTGGGGAAAAGAGTTTTATTAACTTGCAGTGTTTGAAAATAGAATTTACGTGTCTAATAAATAACAAGCCACAAAGATAAAGTGATATCTTTAAGATAACTTTTTTTCTTCCTGATTTTCTGAATGTGTTAATTATTCTATGAACATTATGCTAAGGCTAACTTGTACCATTAATCAAATACTGTATTTGATTTTCTTAAGCCCTCTTTGGTAAGCTTAGTTAGTCGATTTTGTTGGTTTCATCTATTTTTTTTTTAGGCATTTTATAACTAAAATGTCTCAGGTTATCTTTTTTCTATTTTAGATGCTTAAAGGAAGCTGGAATGCTTTTGTAATCCATCTGTCTGTATAATTATACCATGATTTAAATTGCTTGGTAATAACCAAGTATTAGATGTCTGCATTCCTTGAGGCAGTGATGCAAAGCATAACCTGTCTTACTCATGTAAAATTGACCATATGTCATCATAATGGATGCCACAATTTCCTTATAGTCTTTGGGAAATTGGTTTGAAGAAAGTAAAGATATTTTTGTTGCTTAGTTTTTAAGATTTTAATGAATATTTGGTATGGAATACAAAGTATTTTAATCCCATTTCAGATATTTGCTGTTTCTCCTAAAGTGTAGTAATTAAATTCCATGCTTGATGGTTACAGTTTTTCACTTTCTTTCCTTGCTAATTTCCTCTGGAGTGACAATAATCTTTGCACTTGTTGAAACGTGACATTAAATATATTTTGGTACAAAAATGAAGGAACAAAACCTGTTATTCATCAATATAATTGAGTTTTGAATTTTATTACTAATTTTACTTTAAAAAGTAATTGGACAATCCTGAGCTATTAATAAAGGTTATTCCTGCCTCACTTTAGCTCTGTGATGAAGATGAAAGTCCTGCTGAAATGATGGTCCTTCTGCCATTAAAGCCTGAGAATTAATTGTGAGATTATGATGTTATTCTAGACCACTCTAGATGACAAAGAACCAAACCACAGTTTGCTTAACATTGAGAGCCCTATGTAGGAAAGATAGTTGGGCAACATTAAATTGAAAATATATTTGAATCAGGAATGAATATTGATTTCTTCAAACTTACATGTGTGATTTTAACAGAACTTCTAAGAATTTACTGTAAAAGTTCTAAATAATTATAGAGCTTAAACTGGGAGGCACTTGTAACCTTTATTTTTTAGTTTTTATTGAAAAAAAATACAGGTAACAACATGAGGGAAAAGTGTTTCATGTTT
>WAAE01034380.1:0-10237 GCA_013400495.1 Nicator chloris | reverse complement strand
TTCAATTTGTACCCATTTCTCCTTGTCGTCGCATTCCACTTCTTGGTGAATAGTCCCTCCTCAGCTTCCCTGCAGACCTCCTTCAGATACTGGAAGGTTTCTATGAGGTCTCCACACAACCTTTTCTTTTCCAGGCTGAATAACTCCAACTTTCTCAGCCTGTCTTCATAGATGAGGTGCTCCAGTCCTCTTACCAACTTCATGGTGTCCTCTGGAATTGCTCCGTTTCTTCTTATACTGAGGAGCTGCATGCAGCACTCCAGGTGGAGTCTCACAAGAACAGAGTTGGGGAAGAATCCCCTCCTTTGACCTGCTGGTCATGTTCCTTTGGATGCAACCCAGGACTGGTTTGGCATTCTGGGCTGTGAGTGCTGACTCATGGTGGGTTTTTTATCAGCCATTGCCCCCCAGTGCTCTACAGAGCTGCTCTCAAGCACTTCTCCAACCAGCCTGTGGGTGTTTCTAGGATTGCTGCTATCCAGGTGTATTCCTTGCACTTTGCTTTGTTGAACTTCACGATGTTTGCCTCAGCCCACCTCTCAAGTGTGTTAAGGTCTCTTCTTCATCACTGACTCCAGAAGTGTCTCCACCTTGGTTCAAGAAATATTTTGCTTACGATCTTTCACAGTGTTTCAACTCCACTGAGTGTTGGATGGTACTGTGAAAAACAGTAATTTTTGTCTATGTTTCATTTTTAACTTATGCCATTATGACAGAACAGCTATACTGCTTCTGGATTCGGTGCCAGCCAGGTTGGCATTAGTGGGAGTCAATGCACAAAACAGCATTGGGCAGTGAAGGCAGAATTCAGTCATTCTTGTTCTTACATCCATGGGCTCTGAAGGAGCTGTTTCAGCTTGGCTACATTTAAGACAGAATCAACCAAAAATGTTCATGTTACCAGGTTGGGTGAAGTTTAAAAGGGCTAAATTTAATTCAGATGAGCTATTACAAGGAATCGCTCACTCTTGGGAAAGTAGGCTTGCGGCTACACTGTGGAAAGTTGACTAAGGTGGCACAACAGCTCCTACATGTCTTTTTTTCCAAACCTGTTCTAGAAAGGCATGAGGAGAGGCTGGATACACAGGACTGACTTGAAGTAGAATCCTTTGGTAATTAAGATCTGATTGGCTGAATGACTTTGACGAATTTCTGAAGCACTGAACTGAAAAAACAGGAGCAGATTCTCTTTCGGCATGCTAATACAAGCCTCTGCTATGAGCAGCTCCAAGAAACCATGTAAATACAAATGAAGTCAGAAGATAGGTTTATGAAACAAATACCAAGTTTGTCTTTCATTCTCTTTACTTTGATCTCTGCAACCAATTAAAAGATAAAAAAAAAATTACAGCACATATAAGTTCAATTAGATCTTGTAATGAAATCTTCAAGTACTACTGAGATAGAACTTGCAATAATTAGTTTTGATACATAAATAAATTTTCCAAATGCAATTTTGTTCTTTTAAGATCATGTTCCACTTTGAGTTCATAGTGCTTTATTTTTTCCACGATGTGTCAGAAGTAGCTTCCAATGTTTATGTTCCCTTGATTCTTACAGCCTCTATGCTAGTGCATTAAAAATAACTAGAATTAATGACAAATCTAATAAGGAATTATTCTAGTGGCAGTGCTATGAACTGGAATTCTAACTTTAGGAATAGGTGAAAAATACTCATAGTCCCTTAGTTTCACACTCTCATCCATCCAGAGAAGGACAAAGAAACTGGATTATCCAGGCATTGAAGGCTTAAAACAGATTTTACAAGTGAACAGTCAAAGTCATGGCTAAGATGCTGTGCTTGAAGCTATTATGAGTTTTGTAGGCAGATAGTAATTTCACAGGCTGCAGTGAAGATTGTTTCCTTAGTGAGTTTATTTGAATAAAACCCCAAATATCTGCCCCACATTCCCTTTTTTGGAAAAAGATTTGATGGATTTACAGAGGTAGAGCTCAAGCCATACATAGGCAGAACTTTTTCGCTTGCTGCTTTACTACACTCCTCTAAGATTTGTTTTCAATTAAACAAAGTAAGATAGAGTCTCATAGTTTACACTAGGACAATACACAGAAAGGATGGTTTTCTGGCTAAAAACCGTTACAAAAAGCCAAGATCATGAAAGCCCCTTTCTCCATGCTGCACATTTCTGAGTTAATATAGACCTTCATGTACAGTGAGTTTTTGGGGCATTAGCCTATACCTTCAGAGGGTCAGAGCCTGTCTCCTTTTTGCTGGCAGTTTACATTGTTCAGGTCCTTAAATCCCTGCTTTGAAGGAGCAATAAGGGTGTTGTAAAAATAAATACATGAATATTTACGAGAAACATATGGAAATTCAGATAAAAGTTGATTTAGTCATTCTTAAACATCACTTTTCAGGTGTTTGTACCATGGCACTGGGAAGCGAGTTACTGCACACAAAAGATAGGCAGATGCTAATTAGCATCGCTCATGTCGGGCTTATCTTCAACAGCCACAGACATTCAAATGACAGGGGCTTTCCCAGTCTTGCAGGATTCAAGGCACAGTGTTGCAGCTGCTACCAGGTCTGCCTCTTCTAAAACGCTCTAATCCCAGTCTACTGACTTTTCACCTCAAAAGACTCTTCTCTGGACTCCAGTCTCGGCTGCCTTGTTAGTGTCCTTCTCATGCTGTCGTCTTGCTTTCTTCGGACTGACTCTCTGGGCAAGTAATCCTAGCTCTGTCAAAATAATTTAATGCTACTTCCTTGCTGTGTGTCTTAGGGTTTATCTTTGCTGCCATAGAGGGAAACTCAGGTAAGGCTTGGGCATATACGTTTCAGACCTAAAGCAGTGCAGACAGTAGAAGGGGGAAAGGCCAGGCTTGTCCCACAACACAGTCTGTGGTCAAAAGAAACCTTTCTGAGAAGAATATGTCAGGGTGAAGGGGCTGGGAGTTGGTTGGTAGAATAACGTCTTATACTTCTTGATAGCTTCTGTTGATTAAAACACCTTCCTGCTCCATGTACCACTGAAGCCCATGCAAAGGACTTCTCACCTGATTTGCTCTTTATAGATATTTACAGTTAACATAGGCAGGCCATGCCACCTCTACCTGGCTACAATGCTTATTCTGACAGGCATATTTCAGCATCACAAATTGTGGATCCAGCCTGATGTATGCTGCCTGCTTTAGCAATCTTGCTAGAAACCTCACAGTCTTTATATTTCTGACATCAGGATTACATCAGTTGCTATGGCTTTCAGTGGGGATGCACAGACTGGCTTAATTCCATCTAGTCTGGGATGTTTAAGTCAAGCACTTCACTGGGGATCAAGGTATAAAGATATCTGTAATCAAGGGAAAGAAAGAGATGCACCTCCAGAGGATTACTCAGGTTTAGCTAGGTTGTTTTGAGAGGTTCTGTAGCAACATCCCTTAGATTAACAGAACATGACAAGTAACTGAAGAAACACCTGTAGTCTGGAAGCCTTATAGTTGCATTAACATGGCTCTGTATCCCAAATTTACAACAAAAGCACATCTCTGAAATGTGGTGGGTTTGAATGATATACACTGTTCATGCACTCCTTCCAGCTGGAGCCAAGCCAATTTACAATGTTGTTTCAGTACCTTACAAATAACTGTCAGTGAACTCCCAGCTCAAAACACAGCTAATGGCAACAACAAGACTACAAAAGTCTGCTTTTCTCTCTACTAGCAGACAACAGGCATTTTTCATCGCATAAAATTTGGGCAGTGAAGGTATCAGCCATTTGATGGGGTGCTCCTTCATGTAATTTGCAATAAGTTAGTGAACACAAAAGAAAAAACTTGCTTGTTATGACTCTCAGCAATCGTGACCATAATAAAATGTCTCTTATGAGTCAATCAAAATCTTATTTCTTAGATGGCAAAATAAATGTCTGAGTATCAAGGATACTAAATCCCACAAAAAAACAAGTGCTAAGGATGTGTTTGGCAAAACTTCCAGTTCATGGTCCATTTCCCCATGTCCTTGGCAGGATGCTGTGGACACTGTTCTGGAGAGGAGCTGGGTGTCACACCTTCACCCAGCAACAATGTGCTGTGGTGCCTTGTCCCCTTGGTCAAATAATGAATGAATTTAAATAGGAATGGAGATGCTAATAGGCAGAGAAAATAAAGCTTTCCTCTTCATACAGAGCTCTCCCTTCTCCTTCATTCCAAAGATTTCCTCAAACCTGCAAACATGCTTTTAATTGAAAAGTTTAAACCATCAATCATATAAAAGAGTTTGCCACATTCTGCACTGCCTACCACCTGCTTATGAGGAAAAAATAGAAAGTACCAAAGGAGCATATGAATTGAATTGTACTGAAAATTTACTCAGTCAATCTTTTGGGACCAGTTCTTGCCTCGAAACTGATTTCTCTGCACTATTTGTCTTGGCAATATAACCAGAAGTGTTTTCTTCCTTCTGGGAATTGAAATGCCTCTTGCTCTAACCTGCCTGGCATCTGAAAACACTGGGGCTCTATTACCTACCAAGCAAAGTCCAAGCCATTAAAACCTTGCTGTTCTCCATTGTGACCCACTTTCAGGTACCCTCTGTTTTGAACAGAAAAGACAGCTGTTGGGCCCAATAAAGGATTCCTTCAGAGATGCCCAGTCAAGTGCATGCCAGAACTAGCCTGCCCTACTGTCCAGCAGTGAAAAGAGAAGACTGTGATAGACCATGAAATAGCAGCCTTTATACAGGGTTTGAATACCACAGCACTTAAATATTGCTGATGTTTTACTCTGTTTCTGAAGAAAAACTGATTTTCCTTTGGCTAAAGCCTTTAATAAGAAACATAATTCTGAAACTGCAGATTTTTGATGTAGACACTGAGAATGAGGCATTAGAAACATAGAACCACAGAAAGATTTGAATTGGAAGGGATCTTAAAGATTACCTTGTTCCAATGTCCTGGACATTGTAAGGGACACCTTCCACTAGACCAGGTTGCTCAGGGCCCTCTCCAGCCTGCCCCTGAACACTTTGAGGGATGGGGCATTTGCAGCTGCTCTGGGCAATCTGTTCCAGTGTTTCATCAACCTCACAGTAAAGAATTTCTTCCTTAGAACCAACATAAAACTGCTGTCTTTTAGTTTAAAGCCATCCCTCCTTGCCCTATCACTACATGACCTTGTAGTGGCACTCAAAAAGTGGCTCTTTGGCTTTTTTGTAGTCTTACTTTTGGTACTGGAAAGTAAGTTAAAGCCTGGTGTGCAGGCAGGTGACACTGCAGTTAGCTCTCAGCTCTCAGTATTTTTGCAAAGACATACCTCTAACATGTTTGTATTGATCTTTGAAGTACAAGAAAACCCTTTTGACAAGAACAAGGTTTTTTCTCCGTCTTAAATATTCCTCACAAAGGATCTATTCCCAAACATCCTCGGTATCATTTCTTGCCTTTTCCTGATCCTTCTTTCAAGTCTTATTCTAGAAGATTGATTTGTCTGTAGTGTGCATGGGAAATACTCGTATGTCCACTCTACACAAGCCTCTAGTCCAAGCAATTTCTCACCTGCTGCTACTGTGATCTATGGGAACAATATATATTGACTAGTGGCTGGACATGAAACTGTGCAAGGCTGAAGGACGCTTCTTTTATTGAGAACCAATTCCCTGCTTGCTCCATTTTCCTGTTATGAGCTCCAGAAGCAGAGATTAATGACAGCTGTTCCACTTGTTTAAACAGCTGATGTCTCAGGCCTAGATCCCACCTGGGGCTCCTGTCTGGACAATAACAACACTCCACTTCTGATCAAAGCAAAAAAACACTGGTTAAAACCAGCAAAGTTTTAGCTTCCAAGTTGGCAAAGAAAATAATTTCTTCAGGAGCAGAAAACCATTTGAAGGACAGAAAACAAGAACCACTATGGGCAGCTACAGAATTTTTACTATGGTCCATTACTACTGAATTTTCATAGACACAGATTGCAAAATGCAGACGCTGGGGTGAGATGCAGCTGTTGGATATGAAGAGATACAATTGCCATTTCTGTATGATGGATGTGTTCACGGTGAATGAAATGTACAAGATGACAGGGTCAATGATAATAAATATGTAGACACAGAGGGACAAGCTGGAAGAATGTAACAACAAAGAAGAATAGGAAAAAACCTATGGAGCTATTTTGGGCCCCTACAGCGTTTTTGACACAGAGAATAAAGAGGATATAGACAACAGACCAGCAAAGCTGGACCATTGGTTAAAACCAGTGCTTTAGAGAGTGGTAACCTAGGAACAGACTTGGCATTTCTAGTTCCACACCAAAAGACCTGGATGAAGATATATATGGCCCAAAAAAAGATGTAGGTTGCTTTGCTTCTTCTTTGGCTACAAAAGAAAGAGGTTGGCAATATTAATGAAACACACAGAGATTGTGTTGCTGCTTCCTGTGCTACAGTTATTCTTTGTTTAGAGGACTTTGGATTCCAAGGTTCTTTTTCTGGTACAAAAAAAAATTATTGGAAAAAGTGGCCAAGAATAATAGCTAGATAAAAGGACTACTTGAAATACTCCTACAGGCGAGTACTAAGGGTTCATTGCTTTCTATGTCTTCAAAAGCTCTACAGTCATGTAAATTGGTTTTCGTACTATAATATATATACTTTTTCTTTAAGCACAAAATTTCAGAATTAACTCTCAGGTGCAATCAGATTAATAAGAAATCGGCATCATGCAGCCATCACGCTTTCCAATTATATTTTCTTTCCTCATTCCATGTGAAAAATACCAGCTGAGCCTTGAGTTACATCGTGTAGCGTTGTTACATCCTGTAGCTGCCCTTAACTTGCAGAGATGGGGGAGTTTGGGGAGTGTTATTTGGCTGCCATCTCTTTGACTAAGAAACTAATAGGGAAAGGAAATACTCAACCCTCCACCCCTGTCATCACCACTTTGTCTATCTGCATCTGTCATCCACAAAAGCTCTTAGTGATTAAATTTTTAAGCATTTTCAGACACATTGAGTGAGTACTGCTGAATCAGGAGAATCACAGTCTGGTCTCAGTAATGAGCTAATATTTTAAGCCTCATGTTAGTTAAAGGACTTTTACAGCTCCTAAAAAGCCCCCCAGGTGTTGCTTTCAGAGAACTTGACCCAGAGGAGAGCTCTTAGATCCCAGTTTCTGCACTCTGAGACTTTGGGGAGGAAAGATGAAGAAAATGTTATTTATCTGCTATGACCTGGTTTGTCTCTTTTTCCTTGTTTTGGGCAAAGAAAAGCTACTAAACTTCACCAATGCCATGAGGAGGCTGGGATGGGCTGGGCTGGCCTGGCATAGCCACTCTGAGGTGTTCAAAAGGACAAACAAAAAAGTCTGGAGGGGACTTTACAAGGTGCTTTGGCCTCAGTGAGCTGCAGAGCAGCCTGGCTGAGCTGCTGCTGCTGTGATGGAACCAGATGCTCTTGTCTGCTGACCTGATTGCACTACTCTGCAGTGATGGTCCAAAATGACAGAGTGCTATTCATAGTATTGACAACTTGATAAAGGCTGCCATTGCCTGGGTTGCTTGGGAGGTAAATAAAGATGGCAACTTCTCCCTGGAAATTTTGTAGTTTTTATCGATGTGTCAAAGGAAACCCTGGCTTTTGAGCTTACTTTGTACTGTTGCTTTGTGCTTTTGTGTAACTACCAGGCTTCCCTGTGCATCCTGATGAATCAAAGAGGTCACTATGTAGAAGTCAAATAATGCACCCTCAAAGGTTTAAATTTTGAGATGTCAGATAGAGGATTTTAAAGGAGAGAAGATGGTGGCAAGCTGCATAAACTCCACCTTTCTGCTGAGAAACAGCTTGACAGCAATTTCAGGCACAGGAACCCTGGCTCTCAAGGTAGGACTATACGAAATAAAGCTCCATTGATCCCTCCTGAACTGTCTCACTAAATCTAGTTTGACTCCTCAAAAAGCATTCTTCAAATAGCTCCTGATAAAATGAAGACTCAACCTTCAATGTAAGTCTTTAGCCACTCCTTTCCTTTTGCAAACAACACATAAATGTCAGAGTGGTTTTACTGACCTCAATAAATGCTTGCAGGCAAGCAGGGATGATCCCAGACACTGCCAATAGGAGGCCATTAAGATTGATGTTATGTTTCCACAGACTGTCAGCTGAGAGAACCTTTGCAGTTTTACAGTCTGGTGGTAAGCTTGAGTCTGGTGTTGTTCAGGTAAGAGAGCAGGGATGGCTGAAGCATGGGGGGAAACAACATGGGAAAAAAACTCCTCCATTCCATATCTGGTAATGGCTGAGCAGCACTTTACAGGCAGCTCCCATACAGCGGTGGGATGGTGACTGGAAAAAAGCAAAGTGAAAGGGAGAAGCTGCAGAGGAATTGTTCTGCTTCCTATTCAGTACCAGCCAGTAGAGTTTGCTAATTGTGTGGGTGAGAATACATTGTGCCTCAGGATGGATTTTAGGAGCAGGAGTGATTCTTTGCATGCCAGAATGCTCTGACTGCTTTCTTTAGAGTCCTGAGGGGCAAATTTATCTCTAACATGAGTCAATGGATTTTCACAAGAGCTGAATGAACTCCACTCTCTTTTGTAAGAAGAATAAGAATGTTTTCAGCAGCTAGGGAAAAAAAAATTATATGATAGACCTGAAATCAAGCTCACACGTGGTATATTGTTTCTGAGTGGCAGGTATGTGTCTTTCCCCCCTTCTCTCCAACAGCTTTCCCTCAAGGATGCTCGAGGTGTGCAGCTCCCAAATGTTACAGGAATGCTCCCCTGGTAGGAATGGGGTGGCAGAACAGCACACACCGACCAGGTAAGGGCTGTGCTACGGGACATTTGGCTGCCGTGCAGCTGCAAATTCTCACAGGCATTTAAGAGATGATTAGGCTCTTAAGGAAGGAATCCAGTGCATTGTGGCCGAGTTTCTTCCGATGTTAGAGACAGAACACTCTAACTTTTATTACTTGCTCAGTCTCCTGGTGCTCACTTTCAAAGCCTCCACAGGAGAACTTTGCTTTGTTAGTCTGTTTCTAGCATTGCTCTCTCATTTTGGATTTTCTACTGTTCTTTACACAGATTAACAGAGGGAAGATTGAGCAGAAGGTGAGAAAACAGGATGCTGGCTTACATTTATCTGTGAAAAGAAGAAGTTTGACCTCAGCTGGAGAACAATGACTCCTGTAGCAGGGTAGCATATGAATGTTGATGCTTCAGAAGCCTCAGATTATTTTTAGTTTTCCATCTCAAGAACAGGAATCCCATAGTGCAGGTAGTCTCTCAGTGAAGTTGCTAGACCACACAAAACAGGCACACACATTTATAATGAAGGAATTTTGGCCAGAGCTAAATGAAGTTGGATTCTGCTCTCAGTTACAGCAGTAAAAACTGAATAGGAGTTCTGACGCCAGTGACATAATTTTGGATTTGTTCCTGAACACTGAGCAAATCTCCAGCCCTCAGTCTTCCCTCCTTTATGTTCTCAGGAACTTTCTACTGAGAGTATGCATTAGTTTGTATTTCTCTTTTCATCTTTCTTTCAGCATGTAAAATCCCAGACTCAAAGTAGAATTTGGAAGTAGTAGTCAAGAAACAGATGGATCCGAAGAAGATGTAGAACTCAAAGGATGATTTTGTCTATACAGATCTCAGCATACAAATGTTAGTGAACTTGGTGGATATATTTTACAAGTTTATTTCAAAGGCTTTCAGTACTCTGAGGAAAGCTGGCTGTGGTCATCCCTTCCTTCTCGCATTGTATTCCCTTCTCATCCTTTGAAATACTTCACTGTTTCACAGGAGCTTTTCTCAGTCTGAGACCTTGTCTTTGCATCTTTGAACAGAGCATGGACAAAGTTGAAACAATTGCTGCTTCTTCTTTTGGTATCAGAGTGAAACTTACTTTCTAAGCAACTCCATTTGCTACCCAGACTGTGGGTTTGACAGTCCTGAGGAGTGAAGTTTCCTGTGGAGCAGAGTTCTGTATTGAAAAGCAATGTCTCTTCAGGAATCTGGAAAGAAAGCTTTCCCAGAGAGACTTTCTCTTGCTGGATCTCATCTTTCAGGGAATTCCAGCTATTCAATGTTTTATCCTTTCTCAATTGATTTTTTTCCTGTCATTTCAATGAACAGCTAGGAAGCACTTACTTCTTTATGTTTTAATCCAGTTTAAGTCAATTCCCTGATCACTACATACCAATGATATCATATTTAGTATGTGCTCATTGCAGGTTGTTTTCAAAGACTTCCAATATTTTGTGAATCTTCTGTTTCAGCCATATCTT
>WAAE01034375.1:0-19704 GCA_013400495.1 Nicator chloris | reverse complement strand
GGAAGAGGAGGGGCAGAAACTGGTTTCCTCATTCTGGTGAGCAGTGACAGAACCTAAAGGAATGGCCTGAAGTTGTGTCTAGGGATGCTTAAGTTGGACATTTGGAAGAGGTTTCTCCACCCAGAGGGTATTTGGGCACTGGAAAAGGATCCCCAAGGAAATGTTCACATCAAGCCTGAAGGAGTTCAAGAAGCCTTTGGACACTGCTCCCAGGTACAGGTTGTGACTTGGGGTTATCCTGTGTAGGTCCAGGAGTTGAACTTCAGTGATTTTTGTGATTCCCTTCCAACTCTAAATACTCTATGACTTTTTGGTTTAAAATAAGTTTTCTTTCTTTTTTGCATCCTTTAACTCCTTTCTTAACTTTTATTTTGATTCATAGAATATATTTCAGGAAAGACTAAAAGTTCAACTTTGAATATGAAAGGACAGCATATTTCAAGATACATTTCAAAATAAGTTGTGCACTTATGACTGACATTGAAAAATTTCCAATTTTAATGAAGAGAGGGAAAAAAATGACAGTTTTCACAGTGGAATTTACTACTCTCTGCTACACCACAATGAAGAAGGTAGATAAGACCATTTAAAAGTAGCTAATAGAGTCAGCCATCACCCATAAATTTTGAGCTCTTCACTGAGTTTAAGCCTAAGAAGGCATATAGGAAGTGAAAATTAATTGAGGTTACTAATCACACACAAAAAACCTCCTACCATTAACTTGTGAGCACAGAGTAAAAAGTAGTTTACTGGTTTTATTTTTTAATGGGACTCTGTGGAGGATGAATAATTTCCAAAATACTAGAGAACTTAAAAATAAGGGAGTTGCCAAGGGACGAAGAAAGATTCTGTGCAATTATAGTCCAGAGAATGAAGTTACTATGCCTATAAAAATAGAAACAAGATCTCTTTCTGTAAACAGCTCTTAAATAAAAAAGGTATTTGCTAAAGTCAATATAGGTGTCTAAAATAATTCAGGTCACAATAATCTACCTTCATTTCACAATAGCATAATATGACGGGGTTTTTTTAGACATGAATGATGCTCTATATCTTGACTTTAACTAGGCTTTTGACACAGCCTCAGATACATTCTCATAAGCAGGCATTCAGTGTTTCAAGCACAAACTAGACAAACATCAATCAGCAGTGACACAAGTATGGATCATTCTAGTTTGGACATGGGCTCTTCCTCTGAAGCTGTTTTCAAGTCTGTGATTTTCAGTAAAATTGACTTCTCATATTATTTGCTATTTACTGTTATTCCACCATATTCTTACATTATTTATTCATTAATCATGTGCATTTGAACATCATAACTTCAGCTCTAAAATCCTGATATTTAAAGTCCGTGTACAGACAAAAACAAATGTTTTAAACAGTCTTTTAGTTGCTGAGCCAGACAGACACACTCTTCATAGCAATCAGGAGAGCCAGAGTTGGGGTTTTTCTTGTTTTATTTTGAGGGTTTTTCTTTGTTTTTGTTTTTGTTTTTTTTTTTTCCTTTAAATTGTCATTAAAAATGCTATTTCTTGATATGGAGCTTTAAGAACACCTAAATCAAAAGGAGTACATGAATTACGAAGAAATATTCTTACACATTAATGAAACATCAAGAAAACATGCTGCATTGATAACATCCAAGTCTCATACTCTTAAAAAAAGGGATAGGACTTCAAAAATTCAGCCATATGTTTCAAGCAGAAATCTAAAGTTATGAGGGAAAAGAAAATGAGAAATCAGACAGCTGGCTTGTCAATTAACATTCATGTCAAAGAGAGAAATCTGTGTTTTTTCACGCAAAATGTTAGTTACTTGAAACAACTTGTGGAAAGGTTTTAACTCTTTTGGGGGGAGTGATAAATTTATTGGTTTTACAAACATGGGAAAAGTTAGAAACTAATAAAATTACTCATTTTGGCCTTTACTTACACGAAGAATTTTTTGATCCTGGAGATGAAATATCTCTTCTTTTGAATGTATGCTGCTCTTGATGAGAGGATAATAGTTAAAAGACATAAGTGACACTTGCAAAAAATTTTACTTTTAAACTTGATTTGCTTTTCCAGTCTCAGAAACTCTTTTTGTATTGAAAAACAGTTTCTTATTTACATCTGGTGCTTGCAACACCTGTAGTTGCCACAAAGAATCAAAAGGGGCTGCTGCACGTCCTGCCTGTGTGTCTTGCCTTCTTCAAGGAACATTTGAAGTACAGGCCTTTAGAGCCCTTCAAGAATGTTCTCATTGTCAGATTGACTTTCATTATTTAATTACTACAGAAAGACAGAATATATATCTGCTTTCTTCTTACTAGGACATAATTATAACTGAATCTCTGCAAGGACTATGACTTTAAATGAGGTAAAATATAGAAGGCTACTCTGTTCTATGTTTATTGGGATTGACAACCTGAATGATGTTACAAGTTTTATATATTGTATTGCACAGACCAACAGGATAAAAAGATATGCACTATGGTCTTATACTAAAGTGAGAAGGACATTCCATTTTGGACATTCAAAAGGCAGTTCTGCTATGTTAGTATTGCCAAACTCATATTTTAATTGAGATTGATGTTAAATAAAAGGCTATTCAAAGGAAAAAACCTCCTGGCCTTGATCTGAACCCTTTACCAGATATGAAAACTTGGAGAAATCCTGATGTCCTGACTTAAAAGTACAACCTTCACACAAGCAGTGTAGCTCAGACAAGAAGCACACACCCTGCCAGGTTATTTTGGGAGAGGGCTGAAGGGCACCAGCAGCCATTGTCTTCTGGATGGGATGCACTGCTTGCCAGCAGAGACATATGCTAGTGGTGATTGGCTCAAATCAAAACTGAGGGGTGACAGGCTCTGACATGCCAGCAGGCAGTGTCATGAGCTGCCTTTGTGACTAAGAGCCAACATATCCCTGCTGTCCTCTAATCTGAGTTTAGGAATAGCACTGGTTCAAGATGCTTGCTGAGCCAAGAGTCAAGATTTTGGGCAATAAGCAATCTAACTTTTGTTCTCCACATTGGCCCAAGCTATAAATCATCGTGTAATCTTTCAGGGAGAGAAAAAAAATTGGAGAGAAAAGAAGTATTTCATTTATGTCTTGAAAGCTTTTATTCTTTGTATTTTATTTTTCTAAGAATAATTTTGAAGAATATGAATGCTAAAACTGGCTGAACCTTTTCATTTACCAGTCCAGTGCAGATTGTTGCTTTTTCATTCAGCCTTCTTACTACACAGTTTTGTAAGTGCACAGATATTTAAAAGTGTCAGTTCTTTTCTCTTGCAGTGTTGGGCTGTTTCAAACTGAAGCTTCCACATAAATAGGAGCTTGTAGCAGAACTTGAACTAATGAGCAGCGAACTTGCATGTCACTTCTGGAATGTGGAGAAACACAAAGAAGCTAAAAATGCTTTCACTGGAAGCTAAAAATGACTACTCTTCCATGTCTGTTCCTAAGTAGCTAGTCACTGAGTGAGCAGAAAAGGCTGGAGTATTGAATGTGGGGCAAGACAGCTTACAACTTCTGAAGAGCTGTCACATTTTTTGTCCTTTTTAGCACAGCGAGAATTATTTCAGCTGTATCTCAAAAAAAGTGTAAGAAAAACCCCCAAAACAGTCATCAAATAAAAACTACCTAAAGTAAACCAAATAGGTAGGGACTACCTAGATTTAAAGTTGCTTAGTATCTGCAGTGCAATCCTGCACACAAAGTAAATTTTAATAAATAAGAAGACATTTCAAAATCTAAGACATTCACAAAAATAATTCCTGACTAAATAAAGAAATACGTCTGATCATTTAGCAGATCTGGATAGAATTTTTTTGTTGTTTTTGTTTTGTTTTTAATCAGAAAAGAATATAAGTGTTACAGAGCATAAATAAGATTGTTCATAGAGTGTTTTTCAACTGGATTCTATTTTTCTCCTCCCCAACATTTTGCTAGTGGTTGCTTTTTCAGTGCAGTAATAGAAGAAGTCTTACAAACACTTGGAAGTATGATCATTCACCCTAATATTTGAAACGGAAAAAAATGGCAAGGCCTTTTTCGTAAAGTTTCCTATGGATTAAATGACAGGAAAAAAAAGTTCTTTGTGAAGGTAAAGGATGAAAAATAAACAGAAAAAAATTTTGTACTCCATTTGTTGGACAAAAAATAGAACTCGAGTATTAAACCATTTTTTTCTTTAAATCTCAGGTTAAAGATTTGGAAGGCATTATTTGATATCTCATGATAGTTGAGAAAATGTGATTGAACTCAGCAAATGCCATCAGCATGGAGAATGCCTTTTGTGACAGAGCAGAAGATCAATGAAAGCATAAATCAGAATGAAATAAAAACCCAATGAATTTTAATCCAGATGTTTTGTAAATGTGATACTGGAAACATTGTGGAGAATGACGCAGATACTGGAAACCTTTTAGATAAATACACAGAAGCTTCCTGAAATTATATTCATACTGAGATTTGTCACTAAAGCAAAAATGTCAAACTATACTTAAGACTTTACCAAAAAACTGCACCTATTCGTTCATAGGTTAAAAATGAATACAGCAGCAGTCAACACAAATATATACTTTTAAGGATAAACTTTGTTGCACAAACAGATTATGAATGTCCTAACATAATCAAAAATTCCTGTCTGTCCTTGTATTTTCATTATTTGTCACTGCTGTAAAGCCCCAGAAATACTGCTGTTGGTGGTTGCTACCTATGCTAAATTGAGACACCTAAACCTGGAACCAGGGTGGATCACAAATTATGTGCAACTGAGTTACTACTTGCAAGCTATTTAATTTTTTAATGTAATCCAAAGGGAAAGTTTCTAGAAGTTCTGTGTGGGCTAAGGAAATGTTCATCAATCACTAGAAAACATTGAACAATTTCTTGAATAGATAAATTTTCTGGGACATAGATTTCAAAAGTGCTATGATTAGATTTGGCCCAATCAATCCATAAAAGCACTGTTCAAGTACAGGCATTCATGCTAGTGAAAGTCAGTTCCCAGTCTATCATCCCCTTTCTCTACATATGTTTAGCCATATAAGCATGCATGCCTTTCTTTTAATTCTATAGGATACATGCTAGGATTTTTTTTCAGCTTCATGCATCAAGAAAGAACTTGTCCTTCACCCTTTTTGTCCTTTTGAAAAGGTACTGAAAACTGACAGCACATAACTGACCAAACCTGCTCTCTTTTAATTAGATCACTGCTCAAATGAGCTTAGCTGCAGCTTTTAGAAAACTAAACAAGTGCTTCTAAATCCAGATTATGGTTTGGCTGTGTACAGAGAGGAATAACAAACAATAAAAGTTGTTAAAAAATGCAGAGACACACAAATCAACAAAGAAAACTGGTCGCACTGCATCCATTAATATGTGCAGAGTACACATTGTGTACACACAGATACTCTTTGAAGTTGACTTGGCATGTTTCCTTAAATTTTGTCTTGTTTCCACTGTCTTGGTGAAGGAAAACTCAAACAGTGTTTTGTTCTTTTCTTATTTGTTCCTCAGCTAAAGTAAATTTGGAGAGCATAAACCTCACTGGAGTCCCACAGGTGCTAATCAGGCCTCCCAGAACTCTATTCTGAATAATTTCTATTCAGTTGTGATATTCTACACTGCTTAAATGAAAAGTTAGCCAACAAAATCATCACTAGCATACGTCTTAAAGCATGAGGGAAAATATTGTCAGGTAAACAATCCTTTAGTATGCTTAATAGAACATTCAAGGTTTTGGGGATGAGTTCCATAAAATATTTAAAAGGAATTGTTTAAATTAAAGATGGAGAATAAAGAGATTGCATTCCCTACATAAATAGGATGCAAAGCTTTCTTTTGTTTTTCAGCATCTCCAGGTCCTCTCAACATTTTGTGCACTTGTTTGTAGAATGAGAGTGCCTGAAATTACTGGGCAGTTAAGCAGGTTTTCACACATAATTTTATTCAAAGCTCAGCTTTCTTTTTGCAAAACAAGAAGCAGCAGCATCAGAAGAAGGTCAGTTTTCACAAACATTGTTTTTACAGTATCACCTAACAACCTTGGACCTTAAGTGCACTTGAGACTGATCTCTTTGAGATACTGACATTTCCTAAAGAGGTAGATACATTTTGTTTGGCAGTGATTACACATCTTTGATTTCAAATTCAATGATTACCAAAAGAAATTACAAAAGCATTTTTTGCCAATCAAAAATATGTCTTGAATTCTCGTGAATAATTTGGCATGATAGTACTCCCTAAAGTTAAACATTACTACAGTTAAATGTTTAGTTAATTTGTAATAAAATATTAACTTTGACAACTATGTTCCCAGTATTTTATTATTTCTTCTTAGCAACATTATTACTTTCTTTACACAGCTAAAATCAGCATGATATAAAAATAGCAATCACTTAACGGCTTCAACTTTTCAAAACTCCAAGCACTCAGGTATATCACATTCATAACTTGTGTGTTTCCTTTTAGAAATAGACAAAGTATCTAAAAGAGCCTGAAGAGACCTACAAAGATATTTTAACTCTGTGGGGAACCTATGCAGTAATTTTGCCATTTTCTGTTTCTTTCTCTATAAATATTCTACTGTGTCCTTTCTAAGTATTTTTAAGATCTTAGAAAATTAGTAATAGATCTGACAGATCCTATTGTTGCCTGTTCTTATTGCAATGAAAAGAAACAAGCATAAAATTTTCTAATTATTAGAAAAATAAAAAAAACCCATTAATTTATGATTGGACTACACAGTATTTAAAAAAAAACCAACAAACAAAAAACAACAAAAACTTTTAATTTATATAATTCAGGTAGTTTGCTAAGAGTGAGGACAAGAAATGTCCAAGCAAAGGTTGTCTCTCTTTTCTGTGCTTGACTGCACAGTATGTAATTTTACCTTATTACCTCGATGGAGTTAAAGCTGGCATAGTGCTAAACTCTAACAAGATGCTTTAGGAACAACAGGAAGGAAAAATCTAAAAGCAGTGCAAGAGAAGTAAATGTGAGTTTATATAAGTGAATTAAACTTGTGAAGTGACTTGTGGTTAATGTTACACACCATCAGAATGAACAAAAGAAAATGGAAGAAAAGAATGCTAAGATATGTCATTTTTCATATCTCATTTTCCTGAGCAAGTCACGCGCCATAATCAGAAACTGTATTGACTGGGAAAAAAGTTTTTATCACAGAGAACATCAATTTGTACATTAACCTACAGAATTTTAATTTGCAGACAATTTAAGTGTGAATTTATAGTGACCTTCTAAGTTAATCCAAGTTTATAAAAATACAAATCATAACCCAAAAAGGCAATTCAATTCTCAAAGAGCTATGTAAGAAAAATAGATATTAATTTCTCCTTTGCTTTACATGTCAACAAGCATTATTGTCAAATTTACACTACCTTCAAATTAATTGAGAGGAATATAATTTCAAAATCACAGAATTTTGCACCTCCTTGTACAGGGCAATGATTTCAATGTGTGAAACTGCTTTCTTTTATGAGACTTCTAAGATCCAACTCTTTGTTGTAGGTTCTTTCAATACATAAATATGCTGCTTTCTGTGAAAAACTTACACTTAGCAAGAAAACAGTCTGAATGCACACATTTGTTTGCAGTGGTATTCTGACAGCTTGGTCACAACAGAAACTAGAGGGGGTTTAAAGTCCCCAGGGAATGTCTTCTCTCACCTATGGAAAGTTGAAATAGTAATGCATGGTCTCTATGTAGTGTAATCTTGACTGGAAACTCACAGAGAAAACAAGAGATTTTTCTTCTACTGAAGTTCTCAACAAAGCAAAGAGTGAAAATATATATTCCTATTTAAACAATAACTCTGAAAAATTGTCCTGCAGTTCTTCTTAAAAAAACACCAACCAAAATAACAAACCCCCAAATCCTTTACAGTAGCAATTCCGAAAAGATGTGCCTTGGGTCTTCAACTACTTGTTTCCTATTTCCTCTTTCAAACCTGTTTCAGACTGACAGTCAGGTGCATAACCTATTTTTTTTCTTCAGCCCAGTTCTGGATTTATATGTGATTAAGAAATCAAATTAGGAACTGAATGGCTGAGAGTCTAAAAAGGGCCTTTGTTCTTCTTAAAGAAACCAGCTGAATGAATGATAGAAAGACATTGGATCTATAATTCTGAATCAATCTGAAGAATTTGCATAGGACTAAGAAGCCAGTGCAGTAATGATTTTAGTCTGTATTTGTGATTAATCTCCACAAAGCAAAATATTTGACTATAAATACATAAGAAAGATGGCTTGCAAAATATTTTCCTTTAATTGCTATCATCAATGACATGTTTGCAAATATAATTATTTAAGGTCATATCTATGGAAGAAGCTGAACTTGACTTCAGGAAGCAAGAATTGTCAAAGCATAGTTAATACTAGACTTTTATATATTCACATAAACCATACTGTAAAAAAGTGTAAATTTATTTAAAAATCTTACTTATGCATAATTTTAATGATCAGATTTCAAATTATCATAAAATTTTGAAAATTTCTGAGTCCATCACCAAATTTACTGTCCTAACAGGAAATCTTTCTCATTATTGATGATGATAACCTGTTCCATACCTACACCACATATACTTTGTTCCCTTTGTTTGAACAGAATACTATTCTGCATATATCCCTCTATTTTAAATTCTGGTCTGAATTTGTACTTATGTTAAGTCATGGAATAGGATATTAGCATTATTGTTCCTCAAAAATACAAGCCACAAACTAATGAGACAAATGAGCAGCACCCAGAAGCCTCTGAAATATCCATAGGGGAGATTCAAGGTCTCTTGTATATAACGCTTTATTTATTTGTTGAAGTGATATTTTGGTGCTGTTGAACAGTATGACACAAAAGTGACTTTATATGGTTAGAACTATGGACTGTGTTTTAGGAAACAAATCAAATTAAACCAAAGAATAACTCATTAATATGTAGCCTCAGCTATGATATAAAATATATTAGGTGCTATAGCTTCTAAGACTTGTACAGCAACTTGTTCTAAATCAATTTACGTATTGGCAAATTATAAAATGGAGTAAATCTTAAAACCCTAAAAATTGTTTCATTAACGTTTTTAAATAAGTGTAAGAAACACAGAATGATTTGTCAGTACACCCCTAGTAAAGGTCAAAAAGCTTTATATTGAAAGAATCCAACAGTAGAGAGAGAGGGCATTGCATGTTACATGGAAAAAGCACACTAATGGATGAAGAACAAATGCCATTCAAGTTATATACACATCTATTACTTCAACTAGGATGGATCAGGCATCATCCAGAAAAATCCCAATGATAGAAGTAGGACAAATGCTTTTTTCTTAAAATGATTGTTTCCGTCTGCCCTCTTAAGGGGAAGAGAAATAAAAGAATGCCTTGAACGGGTATGCATAGGACACAGTACTTTGCAATTTGATATGTATTCTTGTGATTAAAATTCAAAATAAAACCAATGCAAGAGATGAGATGAATGCTGCCAGATTTACTAGTACTTGTATCAATAGAAAGTCTCAATGATTATTCAACAGCTGATTTATGAATGCCTAAGACTGAATAATTAGTAGAAATCTATATTCCTCAATGCACATTGCATAAATAGGAAAAAATCCTATCTGACTTCCCTATGAGAGCTTTTCCATTGACTAAATAATTTCTTGGAGATGTCATCCTTAATGCATCCTCTAAAATGTTATCCTCCCTGTGTTGCTCATTGCCAACTCTTGCAATATGTTCAGAAGTCCCACTGTGGTGTAATTTTTTCTTTTTTAATACCAGCAACCGGACTCAAGGGAAGGGATGCATGAGAATATTCAGTTACAGTTATTGGGGCGGGGGGGAGGAGGGTGGAGGAGTGAAGGAGTGAGACATGAAAGTAGTTTTTTTTTGCTTACAGAGCTGTTTAGAGAAACCCCCAATTATTAATAGCATACATTCAAAAACATTGGAAAATATGTCAGTCAAAAAAGGAACACAGACCCTTTATGCAAAAAAATAACAATAAAACTGGCAACTTCACAACTCTTTGTGGATAAACACTTGATTTTTCTTACCAGTCTTGTTAGACTGTGTAACAATGGATTTAGTGTGACTGATAAGAAAAGACTCTTGTGGATTACTTGAGATATATATATATATATATGAGTTTGGAAAGGGAATCTTTCTTTTATTCAGGAGAAAGGATAAAATGCAATTTCTCTAAAAAACATGCCTGGGTAAGACCCAGGTGGCCTCTTGCTGAGCCAGAGTACGTGTTCTACCACATTTGGGTGTGGAGGACATGCTGGCCCTGCTGTGTGGCTGAATCATCCCTGCGACGAGGAGGCACAGAGTCCCCTCCGTGACAGTGTTGAACAAGAGATGTGTGAGGGCCCAGGAGCAACAGTGGCCACCAGTACCAGAGAAAATGGCCACAGAGCTGCCCCCCAGAGAGCAGCAGCAGGGAGTGGCTCTGCCTCAGCTCCACAAGGAAGGGGGTAACAGAGGGGAGTGGGCAGCAGGGTGGCTGAGGGAAGGGGTCAGGTCGCTCAAGGAAAGTCTGCAGCCTCCAGTGGGGCATGACCTGGGACAATCCCCTTAGTTTCAGCCCTGAGGAGCCTCCCATCCTGTGGCACCTGGGTGCCGCACTCCTGTCTGTCTTCAAGATTTTTTCTGTCCTTCTGAGACATTGTGCACAAGTAATTTAACTTGAAACCAGTTGAGATTGACTTTCACTGGACTCTCAGGTTGCTAAGTAATTACTGAACTTTGGTCATCAATAAAATCTGACACAAGGTTTTGTGTCACAATTTTCCTACAAATGAATAATCATCATGGAAATATTGAATCTTTAGATGCAACGGGCCAAGTTTTGCCTTCATCCTCATTCATATAATTTCAAAAATGTATCAGTTACTTTACTGAGTGTGGAATTTTGCTCTGGGTTGTTCCAATAGCGTGCTTCAGATGGTAGTTTCTTAACCATTCTTCCAATTAAGTTCTAGAAAGAGTCATACGCTGTCCTTCCATCCTTTCATAAGCACTTAGAGACATAAAATCCATATGCCTTTCACTCACTCTACTGTTATACATCACAAGTTTTACACTTCTTTTTACAGTTCCTTTTATACCCAGAACAACCATTTCACTGTGTGTAAAAGCTTGTGGTGTATGTAACGGCAGGATAAACAATTACAGACTGTGAATGACATATTGTACAAAAGAAAGGAAGAAGCACAGCCTGAATGATTGTGCAGTCTAAAGGGAATAATGACAGGGGGGTGCAGAGAAGAGAAATAAAAGAGGCAAAAGCAAGGGTTAGATTTGTTTGGCAGTCTATTTTCTAAATAGAGTGAACTGAGAATGAATTGACAACACAATTTTGATTACTTAAACCCTGCCTCATGATAGAGAGGATGGTTTACTGTGTCTTAAATTAGACATGTAAACCTAGAATCTCAAAAGTATCCATACACTCAGTTTCTTATGAAATAACAGTTAAGTTATAGCCTCCTTAAGCCTGAGTTCATAAAACATGAAATAGGAACAAAATATGAGGCATAAAAAATTTCAGTGATCAGTGCTGCAACACTATGATAGGCAAACTGAACATTTCTGTTAATAGATAGTGCATTGGGAGGTCTGTACAGGCCCTGAAGGGAGCAACTAATACCGAGGTCAAATGAAACTGCGGGACTGAACAAAGGCCAGCCAAGAGGAGAAACAAAAATGTCTGTCACACTATATTCATTCTAGGTCCAGGACTTCCAGCAACCACTTTTTTTTGCAGGATAGGGTCCACACAAGTTCATGATAGGAAATCCTGTTAGCAAAAAGATAGGCTTGCTTTGCTTCAAGATTGTTTACTTCTTGTTTACTCTTAAATAAATCCTAGGCTTGGCTACATTCCACTGAAGTGGGTTCTAGATGGATATTGTAATTGATTACTTAAAAATATTTTATTTTCCTAGTGACAAGGAGAAAAACTCTATCTCTCTGCTTTGCAAACATAGGAAGCAAGATAATTATGTCATTGTTGTAATAGGTCTGTAGCCTGGTTTCCTAAGAAAATAGCTCTCTCAGTTTCTCCCTGAAATCCTTTTGGTCAATTTTGATCATATCTAACAGAGATGCAGGTGATATCATTTGGTAAGCAGAATAAAAGTAGAAAACTGTACATAGAGTGACTTTTAATAAAGCCTTCAATGAAGAGAAGAAAGATGAGTCAAACCAGCTATTTCGCAGGGACCTTTTTAAAACACGTATTTCAAGCATCACTGGTTCTAAATAAACAAACTCTTGACAAACTCTTTCTGTACCCTATTTTCCATACAGGAATTGTCTTTTATATTAAGGACACTCAAGTCTTTTAAACCTTAGAGATCAAAACTAGAGAAAGCTATTATAAATGTCCAAACTTCAGGAAAATTTTAATATAAGTTCACCCTTGTATGCACAACCTCAAATCTAGCTACAGGTCATGAATATTAAATGAACCAAGCTTCATAACTTCTGCTTAAGATGGAATTACTTTTCTGGTTGTATCTTACTGGTATTTGGTAGTCCTCATCATGGCCTAAGCATTATAGAAGGCACTATGCAAACACAGAACAAAAATCTGTTCCCTTGCCAGAAAACTCACTGCCTTGAGTAAATGTCTGACTTTGTCTGAAGGAAACAGGAAAAGGAGTGGGAGAAAGACTGGAAAAGGGAAAGAGGAAATGTTACACATTGGGCTCTTTTTTGCTGTTATATAATTTTTTTTTTTAATCTGATTGTCTTCTAGCAGTATTAAGATGATAAATATATTTCATTACGATCAGTTGATTCCCACTTAGTTGTGCAAAGACAACTATGATCAGTTCTTGACAGAACCTAATGTACATCTTTTCCGATGTATAGAAATATAAAATTCAAAATTGACAAATTCATCTCTGGCAGAACTGTGTAAACTTCAACCACACTCTATATGTAATCATGTAAATAGTTTTTTAATAGTCAAAGAAAAAAAAATTCCACTCTAAAACAAACAAACAAACAAAAAATTAAAAAAAATTAGCATTTGGATTCCTTGTGTGAAACAATTTAGATTCAAATATAAAAAAAATTAAAATAATATTTAAAAGAACACAGTTTATTTAAAAAATATTTTTATTCTTTTAAAGATGCCACTGAGCAAAGTGCCAAGAATTATCAACCTTATACCCAAACACACAGAGTCATCCCATTGATTTTGAGAACAACTCCAGAGTCATACAAATAGGATTTACATTTGCATCACATTGAAAAACATTACTTTTCATACATAGAGGAGGGAAAGCTAAAATTTCATCTGAAATAATTATAATTATTTGATTTGTCAAAGTAAGCAGCTTCAAAGCTAATGTCATTGTGACCTTGTTGTTTCTATCCATGTATTTTTTGTAGTGCCCTAAAGAGATTTCAGTTAATAGTTCAGGCTCTGACTACATTAAAGATAACATAGAAGTCTTTGAACCAAGAAGACGCTGTAGTCCTTTAGGACAACAACAATTATAAAGCTCTGGAAGAAGAACTTTACAGCTGGGAAAAAGAAATGTCAGTGGGCAGGCAAATCTAGCTATGCAGTGTGTTTCTAGAATTTATTAAAGAAATCCAGAATGTATGATTTCAATAGGGTTTGACCATTCAGTGGGAATGACCTTCAAATCACTCACTAACTTGTATTTGCCTCTCCATTATCCTTTCTCCCATCAAAACAGGTAAGAAGCAAAAACAAATAAAAAGAGAATGGCAAGAAATGAAGCAAAACATTTAGTCCTGCTCCTTGCCCTAGCCTCTGACAGAACTTGTCACCCTGATTTTTAGCCTTCTGATGTTTATAGTTTTCTGAATTCTTTCTCATGGATTTTGCTGTAAATAAGACAATTGTTTGTGCTATTTTATCTTTGTTTTCATTTCTTCCTAGAGGAGGGAGCTTCTTGATAAACCTCTGTTTTAACAAATGTGATTGAAGAAGTGTTAACTTTGCCCACCAATCATTTGAGCTTGTCTGAAATACTATATAAAGAGTCAAATGCGAAGAGTAAAGAGAATTTAGCCTTCTGAACTTCACAGAGTCCATGTGATTTATTTTGTGTCCTATTACAAGAACTCCCCTTCTTAGCAGGAGAAAATATAGGACCCTGGTCATTTTCCAATTATGTTTACGTATATTATTATACTCTGTGATGATTAAATAGATATATAGGCAAATTGATGGTCTAACCTCAATTTTTACAAAAACAAAATTAAAACACTATTTCTTAAAACTAAAATTGAATACTTCAGATATTGCTTTGAAATGTTTTGGATGGTTTCAATGTTTTTCTTAACATTAAAAAAAAATTCAAATCATGAACTCAGGATGGCAGAAATCAGAATGGCAGTTTTTCTGTTGTAGCACATACTCCTAGAAAGTTATACTGATTTTTATGAGTAGGTAAAGGACTCAGAAAAATGTTGACAGGTGACTGAACGTGATATTTTTCAAAGCTACTTCATTAAAGCTGTGTCAAGAAAAATCACAATTTTTTTCACTGAAGATTATTGATCCAAATCCTATACCACTATTTCTGTGCTAATGAAAGTGTGATACATACAACAATAAGTGGCAGTGAAATCCCAATAAGTTTAGAGAAGCAGTGCTTCAAATCAAGCCCATTGACACTGGAACTGCTTTTCATTGTATGTAAATAAATAAGCTGCTATGAAAACGCTCAAATGAAATTTACTGTAGAATATTATTTTTCTCTGTGTCTCTCATTTTCTGTGTAAAAAAATAGCCCTGCTGAAATAATTAAAACACAGTTTTTACCTAAAACTTAGCCTTGAAGCATAGACCAGAAGTTTTATTATTTAGAAGATGTAATAAAAGAAAATTTTCTTCCTAATTCCATGAATTCTGCTTCAGGATGGAACCAGTATTAGATAAATTAGAAACGTGTACTGCTCAGGAACAAATTCCAATGGTGTCTTAAACGACATTTATTTTCATTAATAATTTCAGTGGCAGAATTTTTACAAATTACTACGGCTGGGACATTTTAGTAATTTAATCTTTTGCATATAATCCTTCTCATTTAATGTTTGGAAAAAATAAGATTTAACCAAGTACAAGTTAAATATTGAAAAAAAAAATCTGTCCATGAAAAACCATGCTGTCTTATATTTAATTTCATATTGAATGAGAATGAAAGCCCAACTTAGGTCTTTTTGTGTTACACAAAATATTTGTGTTCACATTCCTTTACAAGCTAATGGAAATATTTTACTTTTTACCTTTCTAATTCTAAGTGCTATTGCAGAGATGTTATTCCAGCAATTTTACAGAAGGATTTTAGGTGAAACCAGTGAATTGAAAAAATTTTAGTCAAACTAGAATTTTCCATGGGAGCTTTATAAACACGTATTTCAAGCATCACTAGTTCAATACAAAAACTTGAAAAAGCTCTTTTTGTACTCTATTTTCCATATGGGAATTGTCTCTTGCATTAAGCAGAATCACAGATTTCTGTAGAGCTGCATCATTTTGCATTAAGACGCTCCTTCCTCACAGCCATCACAAATGTGTGCGCACATACCCCCGTAGGTGCGGGTCTGCTTTGTAGGAGGTAAACTTCTAATGCAGAGGTTCTGATGGAGGTGGCACATACAACACCAATTTCATCTTAAGTTTCAGTTTGAAGGATTTTAAACCCTGCATATCACATTAAAACTGTCAGAAAGCTGCTTTTTCTGGGCCCACAGGTGAGCTAGCAGGTACAGATAAGCAAATAGCAATGAGACATTAGTTCTGAGCCCTTCTGTATGGTCCAAGATTATTCACTCTGATCACTCTGCTTTTTTGTATGATGCAGTTTCCTGCAGGGATTTTGAGATGCAGGTCAAAGTGAGAAAAAAATCTTTGAAGTATTCAATTTATATGGATGAACCACAGCCAACCAAAATGATTCTTTGACAAGCTATGTGTAGAATTCATCCTGAAGTGCAAATCATTTCAGAGGGGAAGGATGGATAAACTGCTAAACTTTCTTCTTGATAACAAAAAAAAAAAAACAAAAAAAACAAACAAACAAACAGAAAAAAAAACAACACAGGGAAAAGGAAGAGAAATCACATTTTAATAGAACATGCTGTATCCTTATTTCCTATAAAACTGGGTATCGACACCAAAACCCTGTCGTGGATCTCATAGAATCTACCGGTCTATGAAAACAATAATTCCTTTTTATGCAAAAAAAACCAATGTGAGATCAGTAACAAAATGAAAGAAAATGGCTCAGGGTAAATAGATAAATTTGAAATGCACTCAAGCTTTTTCAGCTTCGGCATCATTACTAACATAAGTAAAAACACCTAGAAAGTGACCTGTAGTAATCACACACATACCCAGAACATTCTTGTTTGTTTTTTTTCCTTCTTAAACCAAGGATTTTTTCTGTCTTAATGCCACAGGAGCACTTTGTCATTTACCTTATGGGCATTCCTGAGCAGCATTGAAGACTACAAAATGCTGAAAAACTTAAAACATAAATCGGCCAGTAGTGCAGAGATGATTTATAACAGATTTTTCAACTATTTCCGTAATTCAGATTCATGGAAGATAAAAGTATAGATATGCAGTTAGGATGATAAGTGTTCCCACTTCTTCTATGGAATTGGAAACCAAAGAAGTGCTTGAATCAATATGCTTTATTAATCATGTAAGTATCAGAAAATGGTATATTTTATTATACAGATTTAAAATAGTTTCTATATTTACATTTTCTTAAACTCAAGAAATTAATTAAAAGGGAAAAGTGATTGATAGGAGACAGAGAAATGAGACTTCAAAGAGCAATAATGAACTGTTGAGATCATCATTCAGAGATGCCATTGATACCAGATATTTTTAAATTAATTGCTTCCGTTTACTTGGTGACATCCAGTGCCTCATTGACAACAAATGGTGACTGATTATGATTAGATGCCATTCTTGCAAAAATCACCTTTGGGAACTGTTATTTTGCAGACTAGTTCTAAGGTGTCAGTGAATCACTGTCTCACAGCTATATTTTATAAACAAGAGGCAGCGCTTTCTGGAAATAGAAATGGTTTTCTCGGGTTGAAATTGTTGCAGGGAGGGGGAAAGAATCCCTCTCTACTGGAACAGAGAAATAATCTTCTTTTGCAGCTAACCAAAGCTTTGAGGAATACACCTAAAATCATGAGTTCTGGATGCAATTATTTTTTCTTTTTTCTTTTTAATTAAGACTTTGGGGCTGATGTTGGAGTGCTTCTAATATCATCTGTTCCATTCCAATGAGCAATGACTGGACAATGTCAAGATTTTTTCTGAGCTCAGACAGTGGACTGTTCTGCCTGTTACCTGTGAGTGAGACTGTAGAGTTCTTTATTTTCAAATATGTAAGGAATTAAAAATGCACAATGTCATTTAGACCTCAAAACCTGACTATCAATTAAATTTACCTTTGAAAATAGAGTTCAGTAATGGACATTCATATATTTAGACTTTTAGGATGACTGGATGAAATACAGATTATGCATAAAATACTATTTTCATGTGGTGTTAGTTTCCCAAATCCAATTTCTATTTGATAGTTGATTACCTTTTGATTGTAATAAATGGATCTTGCATTTGTTTTAAAAATATAGCTATAAAAATTGGTATTGATCAATCTCCACTGTTAGCAACCAACAGTGAGGATGTCAGCCTAAATAAGTAACCAATCCCTTAGAAATTAGAGAGCGAGTTGGCAAGGCAGAATGGAACAGACTGCTGGACTTTAAAGACACTATTTGAAATGTCATTATTTCAAATGTCGAGGTTAACCTTGACTTAATCTTTTGACTTCTATGAAAAACAAAGAATGTATTAGAAAATGTATTAAGAATGTTAGGAATCCTGGGCTTGGGTAAATTTTTGATGTCCCTTGAGTCAATAACACCTACTTCATTTCAAGTCATGGTATTAATTTTGATTTATGTAAATATTCTTAACTTCCTACAACAAAAGGATGTCTATGACAACTGTCAGAGATGGACAGTCTAATACAGTTCTCCAATGCAGTCAGGTTCTCAGAACTGTTGTTATTTAAAACAACCCAAGCAAACAAACAACCACAAAAAAAACCCTAACCCCTCCCAAACCTTCTGGCAATTCTCTTTTTTATGAATACAATTGAATTTTTGAAGGCAACATTGACTGTGTTTGATGATCATGGCATAATTCTACAGGAACAATCCACTGAATTATTGATCCAGAATTGGTATTCTTTGTTATTTTGTTAATATGAACAATAAAGGGCATTATCAACAATTTTAAGAAAAAAATTTTCTGTCTAGTTTTCTTTGGTGCTAACCTTGTAAATTTAAAGGAATGGGAACTGGATCTTTTCTGTTTGCCCAAAAAAATGTATTCTGTCAGAAAATATCAATCCATTGAAATAAGTAATTTGAATCACATGTCTAGATTTTTTTTACAAAACCCTTAAATATCTCAATGACATTAAAAATCATTGCTTTGAGTTCTCCATACTAGAAATGTTTTAGATGTCAAGTTTTGAAGTATAACCCAGTAATTAAAAGCATCTTCTACACAGATTTTTTAAAAAATATTTTAATGACATTTCTTTTCTCTTAACTGGTGTTTCAGATAAAATCATAATGAAGTCCAGTATTTTGATTTATATGTCCACTAAGTTTAGGGTACTTGAAATTTCAGAAAAATAAGTTCAGAGACTGGAAAAACTTTTTTGTTAATGTGGTTCTACTTGTAAATTTAAAATTCTAATTAATTCAATTTTGAAAGTTCAAATTCAAAACACCTTTTTGTATTGTTGGTCAGATTCTTAGCATGCACAAAGGCTCACAGTACAAGTTATGTCAAAGTTATATTTCACTTCCCCACAGCCACTTTAAGACTTTGCTTCTGAGATTTATACACATTTCTGAACACAATAGAAAAAGCAAAAGAAACCCACTTCCTTGCCCTGGAATTTAAATTTCTTACTATGGAAAGCACATCTGATGAAACAATTACCTCCAGTGCTCCATTTATTTCCCACTCCATTATGCACTGCTAGCCACTGAGGGGAGTAAAAGCAGAAAGTTGGGAAAAGGTATGAAAGAAAAGTTTTTCTTTCCCCCTTTTTGAAAAAAAGTAAACAGCCTCCATTAAACCATAGACAGTAGAAAACTGAGCTTCCCTTTTTTCTAGAACTCTCTTCTACTCCATGATTTTCCCAGCTTGAGTGAATGCTCAAATACTCAATGTCCCATAATTTCACAGCAGAAGTGAACTGTGTAGGCCTCTATCTTATTTCTCATTTCATTGCTAACCTTTCTTAATCTGTTGCCTCTCCGTGTACACTCTATTAGGAGGTCATGAAAAGCCATTGATACCTTTTAAAAGCCAGCTGAGAAGTATTAGTCATTGAAACTTTTAGTATAATGTGAGGGGAAGAATACATCCTGACTTCCTGTTTTGTGTCAGCATCTATTAAGTTCTTGAACTACACAAATGCATGTAAAAAATTATATAAATGTTTATGATTAACAGATACACATCTTTACCCCTACTTTAATTGAAAGTGCAGTAGCACTAACAAGTTATCTCCAACATAAATTAAATATTACCAGTTAATTTGTTCAGAACATTAAACTAACCTATTCAATTTCCTGTTGCTGTTAAAACCAA
>WAAE01034369.1:0-21537 GCA_013400495.1 Nicator chloris | reverse complement strand
CAACCTTAATGATTCTTTGATTTTATATTTTTTCTTCTGAAAAAGATACTGTGTCTGGATGGCAGAGAAATTAAACATGCAGATCAATTTGTTTTCAGGGAAATGGAGGATTGTAGTGTAGATCCAGAACCACATCTTTAAAACTGCAGCATGCCTTTTTAGAGGAACATGCAGAAATGGTTAAATTTTTAATTAGAAAAAGTAACAGTGTCGTGTGAAAAGACTGTTGATGTCTCTTGGTACCTCCCCAGCTCACTCAAATTAGTGATCTGCATTTACAGGGGTAACCTCTGAAGCACACCTTCAGTTTTTGTGTTGTTCATTAGATCTGTTAACTGGGTGTCCTACATCCAAAGAGCTTTTGGATGCAGCACAAAAAATAAACAGGAAAGCAAGTCACAATTGCTCTAAAAGATCAAATTTTCACATCTGCCTTGCAGGATATTTGGCAATTTCTTTTCTCTGTAGAATGGGCTACATAAAGAAAGCACGAAGTTCTTTTGATCTAAAAATCTCTGTGGGATTTAATAATTTATATCAGAATTTAACAGCACAGAGGAACCCTTTTTTATATACTGGAGTAATTTTGCTTTGCTTTTGTCAGATCAGCCCTACTTGAAACAGAGACTTGCTATTAATGGAACTGAACTATATTTCAATGTCTCAGATATTTGGTGGCTTTCATTCTACCATATTTCACTCTGGTTCCAGTTCAGCAAAGATCTTAAACACATTTCTAAATCTAATAATTTCAATGGGATTGAAGACCATATGTAGATGTTTTATAAAAATTGGGTCAGTTTATAAACTCTTCATGATACTTTTAATGAGGAGTAATATGTTGAGACAGATTTTTTGTTTAATTTTCTTTAGTAACTTACTCTACTGATTGAATATGAAATAAGGCACAAATATGAGGGCTGGAAGAAAAAATCCTGTTTTTTTTTTTCTGCATAGAGCCATGGTAGCAGGAAGCACACATATCTGACCCAACTGATACAGTAGATGCCCTCATTTAATATAGACATCTACATTTTCTTTAGTATTGGTGGACAGAAATACATGTGTGTACAGTTCATTTTGCTCCTCCCTAAAACAGATGCCTGAAACAACCAAACTTTTACACTCCAGAAGTGTCTGCTGCTCCCATCAGATTATGAAGAGGACTTTCACATAGGCATTTATGTAGCAGACGTCTGAGTTTGATGGATGAGGTGACATTCATCCCATGGGATGTTTAGTGTAGAGGGGAGAAGGCTTATCAGACCAAGATCATCCACACCTCCCATCTTCTCCCTGAGGCTGGGCAGCAGCAGATACATAGGCAAAGAGGAAAGAAACAAAGGCACGTACAAAAATGTCTCGGTCTAGCAAATTTTCCAGTAATCAGTGGTTTCAGAACATCCTGATCCAGATTTTTTTCTGGCAATTCATATTTAGTAACACCAGTTGATTTACTCTCCATTAATTTGTTCCTTTTTACATCCATGAGTATTTTTTACCTCCATGAAATCCTGTGGTTATGAGCTCTATAATGCAATTACATGTTGGGTGGAAAAAAATACTCTACTTTGGTGGGTAACTCACTCCTTAATGCTTTCATTATATGTCTGCTAATCCTTGTGCTATGAGGTGGAGTGAATATTCACTCTGTTCATGTTCTGCATACAATTTATGACTTAAAGCCCTCTGTCATTTCCCCCTATCAGTCATCTTTTTCCCAAGCCTAAGAATCTTAATGTACTTGTTCTTCCTTCATATGGAAAACATTCAGATCTAGGCAATAGTGATGCAAACAGGATTTTCAAAATCAGAATTTAAATGGCTTTAGTATAAAGACATTCAATGACAGAGCAACTAGACTTCATTAGAACAAGTCCTCACCCTAACAGTGTGATATGCAATAAACCCCACACAAATATTGAACGCTTATTAATCATTGTGGAGCCCATTATACCAAATTTTGTGTGGTTATTGTGCATGATTTTTTTATTAAAAAATTGAAGCTGGTTATTGTTTTATCTATTAGGAGAAAAAAAATCCTTCATAAGAAAAAAACCTGGACACACTAGGTTACTTCTTTTATCTCCATTTTTATATATAAGACCCTTCAAGTTGGAATGAAGGGCATGCTAACTCTTCATCTCTGTATTAACAGTTACAAGTAAGGCAATATATTATGCCCATTTGGTTGTCTCCATCATTATGTGGAGATTGTATTTTCACAGGAATTTGTGGACTCTGTCCAATTCCTAATCGAAAGAGTCATTAACTCACAGTGACAGGACAGAACAAAGAATTGAACATGCATGAAAGTATTTCATCTCCCTTAAGATATTTATGTGACTCTACAACCAGTGGTGTAGCCAAACTTGTGTTCTGGGTTTGTTCCTGCTATTTGTTACGAGCATGAGTGCACCCCCTAGAAGCTCCCATCAAAAACTGAGTCCCATTGCAGAATAAAGCAGTGATTTCCAACACATTTTATCCACACATCATTCAGGAAGAAGTGTGTCTTCCAAAGCAAAACAAAACAATGTGTTTTGCATGATTCACTATGCTTTGCTGCAAGAAATACAAATAATTGAGCAAGACTGGAGTAACTCTCCAATACTTTGTTATGGTTTTTAGCTGTACTCGGCAGAATAAAGTGACCCTGGTTCAAACTCCCAAACTGTTTTTGCAAAGGTGAAATTACACATTGAAAGGTTTCTGTAGAGGACATAAGTCTGAAGGCTGACATTTTAAATCTTTAAAGTTCATGCAGATGAACATACAATGATGAAAAAATGAACACCCTTTACTCTGTGGTGTGTAACAGGTTCAAGTCACAAAGATTTTGCTCTCTGTGGTTGTGCTGGGGAACAATATGTTCACAAATTGTCACCCACATTCAACATTTGAAACTGTGTGGTGTTTAAAGCCCTGTACTTGTCAACTGTATAAAGAGGGAAGAACATTCACTAGGTAATTCATAATACAGGCAAGAACTGGAAAGAAGCAGGTGGGGGTTCAGGTGAACAGACTGGCAGGCCAGCTGTCCCTGTCAGGGGATGCTTTAGCTTTAGTTTGGTGTTCAGTATTCTGCAGATCTGCTCTGTCTCATATTGGAGCAATCTTCACCCATGCCTCTGCACTCAGCAGGAGAGCAATTACCAGCTCCATGGCCTTATAAAGGCCACAGGAGTAATCTGTGACAGATTTGATGACAGCAGGGGAAATACTCCTGAGAATTGTAATTGTAAGGGCTAACTGCAGACCCAGATAGCTCTCAGCTGATGATCAGGAATAACCTCAGAATCAATGGCTACTCAAGCTTCAAAGATAAGAACATGCTCTGATTTAAGAGCCTATTTCTGTGGGCAAGGCTGTGAACTCCTTCCTGCTGTTGAAGACATCCATCAGCCCTTTGACATTAGCAGGATTAATTCCTGGTTAGAAGGGCAGCAATCTGGCTCAGTGACACTGATAAATTTCTGCTTCTGTGTTGTCATTTTTTTTTCAAGCATGCACAGGAAAAAAACCCCAAACATGGGCAATGCTGGTTGCATAGAAATTCTCTCTGCAAGGATGTATAAAAATTGAATATGGTTCCAAGGATTTGCCTCTCCAGGATCATTGTCAGCTTATTTCAGCTTGGATGCATTTCTGTGTCCTGGCCCCGATATTGTTGTCTGGTGTGGTTCCCATTTATCAGTTTGTTACAAAGCATAATGACCTGGAAGAATCTGTCTACATCCTTAGGAAGGAAAATAAACCAATGTGTATTATAGAAAAGGTCACCTTTGTGCATTTGTATTTCTGTCCTGTTTAGTACACGAGGATTGGCCTGATTTTGTGGCACTGAGTGTGTCACAGCAAAATGAGTGTATTCTCATGGCTAAACTTTTCACCCAGTTCAATCTGGGAGTGTTAAGGACATGCCTTTGGTGACAGTGTAAAAACTGATCTCTGTGTTTCATAGGCTCTTCTGGAGTTCCACCTGCAACAGGGAGATGCTCAAAGTATCAAAAGTCTGGCCTTGGCTTAGAAGTTCAGCAATGGTCATTCAAAGATTTGTTGTGTAGAAACCAGACTGTATTCAGGTCTCCTCTGGGATTAGATGGCAGTGGTAAAGAAACAACAAAAACTTGGGCTTAATTTAAATATATAGTAATCCTGTAGCTACTCTAGCCTCTTTCTCTGCAGTGCCACCAAGGAGAGCAGTGACAAGTCAGCAGTGAGACAGTCCTTGCTATCCATGATAAAGACATTCAGAAAAATGGAATCCTAATTTGAAAAATTAACATTTTCAAATTGGTTGCTGGAACACATCCTTTCAGTTCCAAATTTTTACATCTATTCTACTCATAAGAAAATTCATATCCTTGTTGTCTGTTTGGCAGACTAAAAGACTAAAGATCAAGACTAAAAATCAGACTTCCCACAACAATGCCTGTAATTGTGCAATTCATGGATTAAACAGCTAATGCTCTGCAATGAGGTAACAGAGGCTAGTCTAATTTCAGTACATTTTCTTCTCCAAATTTCAGAGTGGGTACTTTTGATAGAAATATGCAACCTTTTGCCTCTCACTCCTATAATTAATAACCATATTTTTTGCCTATGTGTCAGAGTGTGAGATAAGGGATTGTGGATCAGAAAAGCCAAATTTTCTGTGATTTGAGCTGAAGTCCATTACTGGAAACTACAACTGTTCATCCTGATTATGAAGTGGCCCGGAAGAAGGCCTAAGACATACCAATCAATGTGTTACTTCCATGTGGGGTTTGTGCACACTCTGTGCATGGAATATAAGAAGGTAATGAAATGCATTCACATTTTCATGTGTCATAAAATAAATGCTGTATTACTCCATAGCATTACACAAGCATGGTGTCATGAGATGAAGCAGAAAATCTCCCAGGCCTGTTTCTTCAATAATACTTGTGTTTTGGTTCAGTCCCCAAGGTTTCTGGCTTATCAGATGCAGACAAAGTGAAAAGAAACAGTACCAGTGAAAACTGCTATAGATCCATACATCGCGTGATGCAGCGTGGAATGGGACTGAAATGTGTTCTTTAATAATGAATACTAAAGTCAACATTTATAATAGTAACAGGAGATACTGAGTTTTCTTTTCATTTGAAGGTCAAGAGTTAATGTCATATCTCAGCTAGGGAGCTTAGACATACAGTGCCCCATTTATTACTACTGCAGTGTGTCAGTAGAACGACGGCAGACAATGTCAGTATCTGGCACAGTTTCATGAGGAATGAAGTCTATACAAAGACATGATCACTTCTCTATTAAAGTTTGATTATATGATTTCTTAGGTAAACTGCAACATCTCTGACACTAAATGTTTTCTGGCTGACTGAGACCTTTGCTGTGAATGACAACATATAAAAATATGCCTTGTATCCATTGCTCATTTTAGCTATGGAAAGGAGCAGAGTTGGAAAATGCTGTCCTTTGTAGCATTTACTAAGGCAAGGCTCTTGTTTGTGTCCTGAACCCACCATATTCCAAGTCAATAAGGTAATAAGCCAAATCTAGTTGTTCACCTCTATACTTGTGTGCATGTGTTTATAAGAAGATTGACATTTGATAGCGAGTTTTTGCCAAACACAGACTTATAGTGTCAACAGCAGTTGGAGAAATAAGCAGGGAAGTGTGCAGGGAGACACATGCAGACTACTGTGTATACAACACCAATCCTGGAGGGAAAAACAGGACCTTAAATTAAATGACAGGCTCCCATGACTGTCCCTCCCTTTTTGTTTTCAATACCATCTGTGCAACATCAGTGTTTTCATCCAGTCATAATGGGAAATTCTGAGTATCTCAGTTTATGTCAAGCCTCAGTTGACCAAGTCATCATTCTCATGCTCAGTGGTGAATATTGACTTGCATCTTGTGCTCTTTAGCATTGCCTGTTTGTTCCTGCAGATGTAAACCCCTGCTGAATGTATATTTAGCATATTCAGATGTTCGGCTGTGATTGCCAAGACAAGTTTTGACACGTCCTATTCAGAGACTTGAGATAGCACCTGGAAGAGGTGAAAGAGTTTGAATACTCACTATATGTACCTAATTTCAGACTTTTCAGAGCTCTCTATTGACTGAACAAGGTACAGAAGTTTGACATTTAAATCACTGAGACATCCCAGCAGACATTTACGTTTGTGGTAGCCTTCAGAGATTCTTTTATGAATAGAAACCTTTTCACCTGTTCATACTCTCAAGAGAGTCATCTTTCCTCTGAGGTAAGGAAACAGAGAATTGCACAGACAGCAGCTTGGTGAGGGTATCTGTTCTGTTGCGTGACTTCTGCTGGGGAGGAGACCACCCTCTTTTTTTTTGAGTGTCACAGAACACAGCTTGATTTCTGTGAGCTGGGGCCAAAGTTTTCTTTCTTTTCTTTTTTCTCTCCCTGCTCCCCTCCTTCCTTCCCCCCACATGGTGTCTGCTTTCAAGTTTGCTTCAATAGCCAGTATTGTAACATACAGAGATGGATTTCCACAAAATTAATTTCAGCACTTGGATAGGAACTGATTATGAATCTTTGTAGTCCTACAGATGAAGTCATTAAGAAAGAACTCAGAGTGGAATGCAGCCAAAGTTCTTAGCAAGAGCATGGCAGGGATTGCACAACAGAATATGGGAAGAGTAAGAAAAATGACAGAACACAATCATTTCATATCATTCATTAGTTTCTCCAAACAATGAAAGAACACAGTGGCACATGTTAAATCAAAACAGGCCCCTAAAAATGTAGCAAAACTACATGTGTGATCCAGCAGGATTTTGAGGTGAAAGATGTTTGGATGACAATCTTAATTGTCACAAATCTATTTGAAATGCATCCATAATATTGCAGTGATTTCAGTGGTATTTTAGAGAACCATTTAAAGTTCTTCATGTGTAGTAATTTAATACAGTAAATAGAATTATACAAATTACAACAGTGCAACAGTGGATACAAACAACTTAGAAGTTATATACTTCATTATATTATAAAATAGGTGGATAATTTCTCATTATATTTTTACTACAATTTCTTTTTCTTGAGTTTTTTTTTAGTCTCTTGAAAGGAGAGGGAAATAGCAGTAGAAAAAGGAGATAAAATCCTTAATCAAACTAAGTTTTTCTTTATGCACCATTTTTATGGTGCTCAGTTAACAACATTACCCACAGCATTCCCATTAACATCATTTATGCCATCACAGTTGTTACAAGATTAGGTTTGTTCTAAAGACCTGTAGTTTTTTTTTTCAAATCGGTATTTAATCTTCAGAAAAAGCATTTATCATTTACCAAAAAAAAAAACCACAAACAAACAAACATGTATGTGTCTAGGTTTTTAACCCCAAGCACTTTTAGCTGAATGCAAAATATAGAAAGCATTTGGACAAGACCTGTTTGGGATGGATTAATTTATTCCCTTTTCTGTAATTCAGCTGTCCAGTGTGTAAGACCACCACTTGGAATTTGGAAAAGAAAGGCTCAGTTTCCTTGTCTATCTGATCTATACTAGGGATTTCCAACACATCCCTGGAGAGGACTCTTCAACTTTGGAAATGGGATGTCTTGAAGGATTCATGATCTGTAATTCTGCAACCCTGAGGATAATTAGTTCAGACATAAAAATGATGTGATAAACAGCTGAGACAATTCTCCCTTTGAAGTTGGTTCTATCTACAGATGAATGTGTTGTTGAAAGAAGTTTTGCTCCTTCTTTTCCGCCAGTGCTATGTCCATATGCCCCATGTTCTGGCTGTGACCTATGTAGGTGACAATAATCCCTCTCTGGGATATTTAAGAGTTTTGTATAAAGTCAAACTTCTTCAAAAGTAATTGTGGGAGAGCATCATGAATTATTTCATAGAATCACAGAGTGTTAAAAGGTTGAAGTGGACCTTATAGATCATCTAGTCCCAACCTGCCTGACACAGGCAAGGACAGCTCCCTCCAGACCAGGTTGCTCGAGGCCGTATCCAACCTGGATGTCATTATCCATTTCTCAGCATTACCCATTTCTCGTGGAAGGGTGTAATTTCTGTTGCAGGTTACATCTACACATCCCAGTGGAATGTTACCCAGAGAAATAATTTTTCTTGAAACCAAATAGAGATATTATAACAGACTTATACTAAAGTCATCAGACTCTGCTTCTAAGTTGGAGCAGATTTATGCTGACTTCCTGGGCTGGCTTCAAGCCACGTCCTTTTGCTCAGGTGTCTGTGAATTACAGTCTCTATCAGAGTTGCTGAAATGGCCTTGAATAACTCAGATAGAAATGGATTTGCTTCTTGACACAGCATTGATAGTGGTGTCAATTCATGTGAACATGAATAGGCCTCTGAGATCTGGATTTCTGTGTTCATTTTCCTATGCTCTATCTATATTCAATGAAGAGAAATAGAAATTCCTGTGGCCTGATTTATCTCATCTACTGAAATATTTCAGATGGATTGCTAAGATATTCCTTTTTCTGACCAGTTACTGTAAAGAGCATCTGTTCAGCAGCACATGTTTATACTGTATCTAGGTGAGAAGAATCTTACCTTAGTTGTCTGTCACTTGCTTCACACTTCTTGCATACCAACAATACATCATTTTGCTGGTCCTGAGTGCCTGAATGCTCCAGGCACAATTCACTGATGCACTGGGGATTGAATAGCACAGAGGAATTTCATAGATGTGAAAGAGTTAGCATGACATTATGAGGTTGATCTTATGAGCTGATAAAGCAAAAAAAAAAAGCAAATAAAAGAGCAGAATTGCAGAGAGAGAAAAGGTTCATATGTGCTGACATGCCTGTCCTGGCACAGTTTAGCCTAATCCACCCTACTTGCTTTTTTCACCCTATTCTTCAATCCTCCCTTCCAGAAACAGATTTAGGTATCCCTTTATCTCTGTGAGACTTTACTTCAGTTACCTTCACTAGTAACTTATTCCATATGTCTCCTTCTCTGAGAGTGAAGCAACCCTGCCCAAGTTCCTGTTTGCTCATTCTTACCTAATATTTCAATTTAGTGCCTTCATTTTCCCCTTTAAGTAGTAATAACAAAAGCCCACCCTTTGAGGTTGCTTTATATTTTCACTCCCTTTCTTAATGCTGAAAGTTTCAACTATACCATCTCCCAGATTTTCTTGCCCATGGAGAAAGCACTAGTTTCCACAGATTTTCTTCAATTTACATACATATATATATATATATGTAAAAAAAAGTTCAGAACTGTTAAGAATAAAAAATTAAAATTTCCTCTTTTTTTTTTTCTTTATCACATGGCAAGAACGTGGTCTTTCAAAACAATCTTTAATGGGGTTGCTAATCCAAATAATCCAATATAGCAGACAAATCTAAGAGTTTCTAAATGCTAATTTGGAGGACAGAGAAGCAGAACATAGTCTCATGTCAGGTAGTCATAACACACTTGGGCTTGTCCAAGTTATGCCACCAGGAATAGGTGGAGCAGTATAGTATAAGCAGAACCAGCAGGAAGGAGAAAGAAATGGTCTGAAAAGCTCTGACATTTCTTCTTGGAATGAAAATATGTTTTAAACATTTTTCCATTAGTGCTGGTGCTAATGGTAAAAAATCAGATTTTCTTATCTAGAGAAATATAGTGAAATAATAAAGCACTGAGGTGCCAGAGTAAGCCATTTTTTTTCTTTTACAAAGATAATATAATTGTTTTCATATACCTTCAAAGAGGATTAACGTTGAAGAGATAAAAATGGAAAAATGGGGAGGAAAAAGACACTTTTTACTGCCTGATTTTCTTCTGTCTTACACTGAGCTCTGGTTTACACTGGCAACTGTCCAGTGGCTTGCTGCTGATTTATACCTTCATTTGTGAACTTCAAGCTCTGAGAACAGGCTGCTGTTATAGTTAATACACTAGACACAGATTAAAACAATTCGACTTTAATTCCTGGTGTTGCCAAACTGTCATAAAAAAGAGCCTAAGAAAGATATTTCTGAAAGCAGATCTGTGATTTGGGAGCTTCCTAACCATTTTGTTAAGTTGCTTAGGTACTCTGATCAGTTTTCCTTGAAAAAGGGTTCTTGGCTGTATTCATGAGATTTATAGGTCTGCGTCTTTAGATACAAAAATGAAAATTGAATTTTTCATGGACCACCTTTTCAACTGCTCCTAAATTTGTAAGTACTGTCAGTCCATTTCCTTCTTTTTAGCATGGTATTCTACAATCATCTTCAGGTGTCCCAAAGAATCTGCCTCAACTTCATTTGTCCTCTCATCTCTCCCACATTCAAGTCCACACACAAAAACCTCCTGCCCAATCCTCTTGGTGTTCTTCAGTGAACTTGGAATATGAGATTCTGCAAAAAGTATTGATGAAGATTTTGCATTCCCAGGTTCTGCCATTAATACATAGCCCAGGGGTTAAGACATAAGAGGAAAGTAGAAAGGCTGTCTTTCTTTCTAGCTATAAGGAATTTGAACTTAACTTGCCCCATGCTTTTTTCAGTCAAAACTGCTCCACTTTATGCAGAATAATTAAATATTAACTAGGCCCAAGACAGTGACCTGATTTACTTATAGCTCTTGCTCTACAAACTAGTTAATATAAACCAAGGAATTATTAACTAGAAAAAGAAATGGAATCCAGAGCTTTTTTGTTCAGGTGAACTCTATAACTGTTAAAAAAATCATTGTTTTATTTTGTTTTGACCTAATTTGTACTTTTATATTCCATGCAAAATACAGCTGTTTCCACGGCCAAGAAAGACATCTTGTAATATCCATGTCACATCAATTATTCTTCTAGAGAGTAATGCAATGGATTTGGATTACTATAGGTATTGTGAAAGAACAGATAATTTTTAATTTCAGGAAAAAAGAAAACAAAAACAAACTACTCTCAGAGTCACACATTAAACAGGGGATGGGAAGGGTAGGTGTTCTACAATCCTACAAACTCACTTTTGTGAGGCTGTACTTTGAAAGACAAAATGTGAAGACCCAGATCCTCCCATGAAAATGTGATGCTTTTCATTCCCAAGCAGAAGGAGACCTTGGGGACCAGGGTGAGATTGTAAAGTCTTGGAGGAGTTTTATTGTTTCCTACAGGCCAGGATAAGTAGCCACAAACCAGGGGATTCAGATAATAGGGCATATTAAGGGTGTTTAAGTACTAGAGCTGGTATATTTTACATGTATGACCTCCCAGAGGAATTCACAGCCTCTGGAACAGTAACATCAGCTTCCCACACAACGTGGAGCAAAAATAAGCACCTGAAAGCAGAATTCAGGAAAGCCAGAACTCTGAGTGAAAAAGTGCCTGTAGTCAAGATGGAAACCCTTAGGAGAAGATAAGGATTACTGAAGTAGTAAATCCTTCCATTCAAAAAGAAAACGAACCACTTTCCCTTCATGACAAATAACTCAGCACACCAAGCACTCTGACATTAGATTAGATAGCTCAAATTCAAATATGACTTAAGGGATTTGAACCTACAAAGCATACCTTCACTGTCTAAATCTTCAAACAATGAAGCTCACTGAGGTGTAGCTCTTGTTGAAACTTGACTAAAAATAACATCTGAGAGAGAGGAGAAAATAACTGTACTGCAGGTGACTGCCACACTTTCTTGAGAGACAGATTTAATTCTCTAATTTAGTACATACTTGAGTACTTCACAAGAGGTGAAAATATTTCAGAAAAAAACTGATTATTGCCTGGGCTGGTATTCTAGACCAAGGGGCAGGACATGTCTGAGAGGTGAAAGTGGACTGGAAGCCTTGTGCAGCAGTTTGTGCCACTACTCATGCCCTGCCTGGGCCACCCAGGCATTGAGCAGAGCACTGCAGGGTCTGTCATGGAGCAGGCTCAGCACCCTCACACCCACCCTTAGGAACTAAAGGCCTAATGTAGAGGGGAATGAATTGCCTGCAGCAGTTGCTTACTTCTTGCACTTCACTGTGTGGATATGGCCGTGGAGTGGAGGGACTCTGTGATTCCGTGTCCTAGATAAAGTCTTCCTTGAGCTCTCTGCATCTTGTAAAATAAGGATGATGCTTTGTCCTAGTTTTGTCTCTTCCAGTTTAAGTAATTTCTACCTTGTACTACCCAGCAGTAGTCTTGTGGCATTTCCCAAGCTTGAGGCATGTGAAAATTATTTATCGTAATAAAAATAATGACAATAGGATCACCTTGAATCAGTGCTTCTCTCCATTTCTGAGTGATTTAGGCTGCCTGTGAGGCCTAAATCATGTAATTAACAAATGTTCTATCAGAGCTTTTACCTATTTTGGCAACAGCTGTTAAAATGTGATTATATGCTGCAAGCTGGTTCTGTTATAAAATGGCTCTATAATGTTTTTATAGAAAAAAATCTTAGTTCTCCTTTAATGATTTTATTGTACTCTTATTTATATTTAATACCTCTCTTTTCCATTGTCAGCAAGAGCCAGCACTTCCAAGTGTTCATTTTACTGATCAGAATTTTATGAACAGTACAGAAAGCTCACAACAAGCTGGTATTCATTACCAGAAGTATAGAATTTTAAGATTAAATTTATAGTTTAATAACTCACTGATATTTTCACCAGGAATGTGTTCACTGCTGGATATCCAGTTGTTTTTTTAAATTTAGGCCAGCCACCAGAAATTAATGCTTGCTTCTTCTGAACTTAATCTGATTTATAAACTACAGAGGATACACACACACGTACATGTCCACACTCTATCATCTCACACAAAGTGCAAATGATATGTGACATGGCATTGCATAGCCTGTTGCTTGAAATCAATACTGTCAAACAATATTGAAGTGAGAGTTTAAAGCAATGGCTTACAGGAATTCCAGTAACACATACAATGCTTTGTTTCTTCTGCTTCTGAACTCTCAGTTTCAAGCCTTTCTCAGTGATGGAGAAGAATAACAAGGATGTTCCATACCACTGAGTGAATAATTGGCAGCAATGCTTTCTTACTGACATGATACATTTGTGCTATATAATACAATACTTTGTGCTCCAAGATACACATGGTCATACCTGCATACATAATATAAACATACACGTGTGTGTCTACTTTTGAACCTGTTAAACAGCTCCACACAATGAAACAGTCCTCTAAATATATCCCTTTTATCGAGATTAAGTATATGTAACTGTGCTGAACCCAACACAGCTGTATCAGGTGAGACTAAATAAAAAATTGGCCCAATATCAAACAACACTAAATAAAAATTTGGCCCAAATCTTCTCAGCTAGACCTATACAATGTAGTAGCCTTTTTTACTGTGTCAGCAGCTAGGTTTCAACTCCTGTAAATAATTACTAGTTGTACCAATATCATGATGAAATCTTGGTGTTGAATACTGTTTAATTCTAGTAAACCTGAGGTGACAAAAAGCAATAACTACTCATATTTCCCTTTAAGTTAATTTTCTTAGTAATGAAGTAGGATGAATTAAATCAGTGTTGAAGTAATGGAAGTGAACAGTATCAATAGAATAATCAGTGTAGGAACAGCTGGGTTATTAAGCACATTTGCTAAATTGCTGAGGAGATTGGTGTAATTCTATAAAAGGCAAAACCAAATTATCCTTTCATAATATATTTAAAAAGTCATGTGTTAAAGGAAAAAATTATATTACTTGAAATAAACATCAGTTTTGTACTGAGATTTTAGAATATAATTTAGCAATCAAATGATTTTTTGGGGAAAAAAGGACAAGTTAACATGCAAAAAAAATACTCCAAAACCCACCATTGTCTTCCTTTCATTCACAAATACATTCATCTTTTGAGGTTAGGAACAATTCTCTTTTTTTTTGTCTGACAAAATATTTTATTGCAAGGATTTATCCTATTCAGCTGCTGATACTTTTAAAATTGTTTTCTTTCTTCTACAGTCTGTAGTTTCAAGGATTTCCAGAGACATCTCATTTAACATATGAGAAGACAGTATTTTCAAAGGTTTCCCTAGAGTAAATTCCCTAGTGCTAGTCTGAATTGAAGTTTGTCCATGATTTTGATTTGACAGAAATTCTGAGAGGGTTTGATTCCAGGCTGAATGAAGAACTTACTGGCAGAGCCACATGACCAGTGACCTGGGCACAGGTCAGTTTCATTTGAAGATCAATTAGCTTCAATTTACACAATTAAGATCCATGGAATTTGGCCAAGCAATGGCACTAAGGTTTGGAAGCTAGGAGGGCAGGGCTCAGTGATAACTATTGTTAATGGCCTGTCTGGAGAAAGCTGTAAACAACAAGAGGATCAGGATTTGGTGTTCATGGATGCTCTTAGGGGACCCCACAGCACCCTGTCAGCAGGTCTGTATTTATCAGTGTGGCTCACTGGAGCTGACAGCAGTGTTTGACTCACACTACACACAGGTGTGAATAACCACTGAAGAGAAATGTGGGACAGTGAGTTTCAAGTTGTATTACTCTCACTCTCAAGTTGGAATCCTCCAACATATGTTTCCCAGCCAGGATTGTACTCTTTTAGAACTTTAGACTCAACATGTTTCCACTAATTCCAGTCAATGTGTTTTAGACTTTTCCTTCATTTGTCTGGAAAGCATCCAATGCATGACATGATTTCTCTTTCCTCTCTATCAGTTATTGTTATGCTAAGTGGAGATATGAAAGGCACAGAAATGTTCCCAATATCACTTACTCATTTGCACAGTCTTCTACCCTCCCACACTGCCTGCTGTGCTCAAAAACCTCTTGTCTTCAGTTACATACTTAGTTAAATAGGTTTCCTTTAATCTTAAAGTATTTCAAATGTAAATCTTGAAGGGCATGATACTGCATCCATTGAAGATTTCCAATGTGTAGAGATGGCACAACTATAAAGAATTATCACCAAGGGAACTCTCGTGCAGTGAGGAAGATGAAGGCATTGAACTAAAGGCTGAATAAAGATGACAGTATTTCATGAGTGACTGTGTTCAAATGTAGATGGCAATGTTGTACTTTTTCTGCCACTGGTGGATCTCAGAAAGTCAGCCCTTATGAGACCAGAAGCTTGACTTCACCATCATGTCCTTTTTTTTCAGAATAATCAACAATGAAATTATTTTTACAATTTTCAGGAGGCCATAAACAATACACTGGGGGTCTCTTGCTCAACTGTCCTCACAAAGCTTTCTGTGGATTCCCCATTGCTTTACACCTGGTATAATGAGACTCTGTAGTTTGTGCCCTGCTCACAGAAATTATAAACATGGACAGTAAATGAATGGGGCTGTGTGATCAGGAGATCCATCCCAGTAAATATTTTCTGGTAGACTGTTGTAAACCAAAATACATGGAAACCCCCAAAGCTTAGAGCTGTCACTGGTTATTGCTACCATTCTTGTTGAGGAATGGCTTTAAACTGAAAGAGAGAAGGTTCAGATTGGGTATTAGGGTGGTGAGGCAGCAGAACAGGTAAGCTGTGGATGTCCCATCCCTGAAAGTGTTCAAGGCAGGTACAATGGGGCATTGGGAACCCAGGTCTAGCAGATGGCCCTGCCCATGGCAGAGTGCTTGGATTAATTTAGTCCCTTCCTACCCAACCTTAAGAGAAAGGAATGCATGTCATGAAAAACATCAGTATTTTCTGAAGAACAGACACTGCTACTCATAGCTTGTAAAATGTAGTTTTCTACATTTCTAATCCTTTCAGTAATTAATGCCACTTATGAGAATTCCATGGTAACAGTAATATTTCAGATATTTCACTTGATTTTAATTTTTAATCTTGTGAAACATTTTCACATATTTTCTGAGGTAAGATGATAAATGCCTGAAGGAAGCACTTGGTTGTATTATGTAACTGGTAATCCATAGATATGTTTAACAAGAATTGTAAGCAACAGGAATTATTCATATCCTTTTACTCCTGCTCTTTACCTAGCATAACTCCAGAGTGAAAAGTCAGATTTTGAACCACTGATTCATGGTTGATGGATTTGCTCTCTGAATTTTGTTATGTTATGGTGGATTTGGAAATGGGAACCTTGCAAGTGAGATAATTTTGTGTTGCTGTTGGTATTCTCATATACCTCTTTCCCACAGCTTTGATGGTGTTGTTTTCAGCTAATGGCATGCAATAAATATTTTGTGAAACACAGAATATTTCTGTGGTTTTATTGAGGGATATTTAAAAAATATACAGCTCCACAGCATTTCCTGAAGGATTTAACCTTGATTCTCTTTAATGAGCAAGTAACGCTTATCACAAACCTGAAATGTGTTACTGTAAATTTTCCAGTGGTTATAAAACACCTTTTTTTCCAGACACTTGCTTTAAAGCACGATTGCAAAAAAACTCCTGTCCCAGACCCTGTATTTACTAGTGGAAAACTGGAAGCCAGCATTTTTAATCATTAAAACCAGTATTTAAAAAAAAAAAATCTGAACAGAAGCAAAATTGAGCATTCATTTCCATATAACCAAGTAAGTCTAAAAAAATTAACTATTCAAGGATATATTTTAGATTAAAAAAAAATGCAAATTCTTGTTTGTGTTATAGCAAATTAGTTCCTCTAATTGTAGAATGTAGAGATTAATCTGAATTGTAGAGCTATTTTAGGCCAGAAAAAACCTCTGGAGTTATCTGATCCAACTCCTTTCTCAAGAGTTTAGTTAAAGTAGGTACTCAGGACCTTGACCATTTAAGTGTTGAATATCTCAAAACACAGTCTGTGCATCAGCCTGTTAGGTATTTTTAGACTTATTTTTTTAAGATTGAATAATTCAATTCCCTCCTTTTAGGTTACATTTCACTGTTAGTTTTGTTTTTTCTGATAAACTCATGAATAATGAGAAGTATAAACTCTGCTTATACAAGCTGTAGTATAAGAAGAAACAAACAGGAACTTCATCATCTGTAATTTACATCTAATTAAATTAGCCTCATGTCTTGGATCATGAACTCAGCTCATACAAAGAGAGCCTGTAGTTCAGTCACCCTTAAGATGATACAAAATTCATGTTCCTTGGGGCTCTATGTGACTACACCCATAAGCCTCCAACAACTCCAGCTTTGATACATCTTGGAAAAATAAATAAAACTGTGATAGAAGACCAGTGATGGGGAAAAAAATCCTAAAAATAACACACAACAAATTACAAAATCAAAACATAGGTATAAGTAAAGCTTTGAGCTAAACCTCAAATATTGTGGCATCTCAAAACCTGGTGGGAAAAGCATGTTGCACACGGAGTGTAAACTTCCAGTTAAGAACTGTAATTTTCATCCAGGAATTCCCATTGGTGAACTAATACTAAGGTGAAAGGTTGGTATCAGCAGAAGCCTGGGTCGTGTTGCTGTCCTCTCCTCTGGGTGTTCCCATATGAAGTTGCTGTGAACCATGGTGGTTTTTGCTGTGCTATGCTGTGCATAAGGCTTTTCTGTTTCACACCAAGGTGAGACTTGTAAATTCTTGCTTTCATATTTTCCTTTCTTTTCTGCAGAAGTAAATCCGTACAGTCACTGTCAATACAACCATAATCTCAGTGATTACTTGCTGGCTACTTCATGTTCTGCTGTTAATTGATAAAGTAACACCCACTAAATTGGAGATTATTCAAACCAGAAGCTGTTATGATTAGTTATTGAAAACAGAATTGTTTTAATGAGACATCTTTATCTGAGTCTTTTTGTAGTACCAAAAGAAGAGAAACAAATACACTGTAGACAACCAAATGATAAATTCATTTACAATTTTTCTTTTTAAATTTGAAATTTCATAGGGAACTTGCACTATGAACTGATCTGTACATTTTAAACAAGAAATATAATCTTACTGGAATATGCTTCAGGATTCTTGGGTTCATGAGCCTATAAGGAAAAGGCAAATCATGTGCAAATTAAAGGAATTTTAAAAAGGAATTTGGGAAAGAGCTGGTGGAGAGGCAAAATGTCAGCAAAATCAATGCAGATAAATTAACTTATAGCAGTAGAAAATCTGATCAGAATTTTTTCCTATAAGAATTCTAGTAACTTTGTAGAGATCAAATTACTCTGTTCTCCTGGAACTGGGTGGAAAATGTTGTAACATCTAGAAAAACTTCTTGGAGACATTTTCTGTATTTTCTGGGTTTGGATAGGCTTTGAAGCTCATAAAAACCCTCCCTCTGAGCCAAATGTAGTAAATTTAGAAATACAAACATATAGCTGATACTCATTTTCTTCATCCTCAATGAAAAAGTTTCAGCTCAATTGACTCTGAGTTCTGATTCATTTCATTATACTGAAATTGCCATCTGTCCATCCGCCCCACACATATTGTTGAAATGTGTATTGTAAACTATGTATTTGAAGAAGACATTGAAGAAGTTCAGGTTTAACAAATAAATCACTCAAAAACTGGCCTGTGATCACAAGAAATATCTCATTAACTTGGACCCCAGCTTAAAGGTCTTGACTGGAATTGTCAGCTTGCTAAAGCCAGTGGGATTTCTGCCATTGTTTTCCATAGCTCTGAGATTTCAAACATCATTTGAATATGCCTTGTAAAATATTCCATCAGAAACTATTTTTATTGGATTGAAATTCTCGCTTCTTTATCAGGATATGATCATTATTACCTTTTCTTGAGGTTCAGACAGTCTTTGGAATAAATGTTCAGAATTACCTTCCATTGCTCCTCATAGGTGACATCACTGATTTTCTCAGTGGCTGCTCTCTATGCATTAAATTAACTGAGTTGCAATAGAACAACTGAAAATAAGGCCCAGTATTTTCCAAGCACCTAAGGAAAGCAGTATTTAACCTTCCTTGAAATCAATAGCAATTATACACTTAATTCCTTTAAGCTTTTTTGATTATTTCATGCCTTCAGTTAATAAAAAAGTAAAGTTTTTTGGCCTCCTTTATAAAAAAATATTCTATATATCCCAGTGTACCTACTATTGCAAAAGAACTGTTCCCTTCTCCTTTTCTGAGTTCCTTAATTTTATCCACATGCCTCTCACCAGTGTCTGTGCCCAGACTGGGAAATGAGATGTGTGTCCAAATGTATTTCTAGGAACAGACTGCAGAGCCCATTAGGCTTTAAAACTTGATTGCCCATCAGCTGTTCTCTGTAATTGTTTGCTTATTTTTTCACTTTAACAATACAAAGAGGCTCAAAGCTGAGGCTACAATTTAGCTCTTTTAATTCTTGTTAAAAGTGGTGTACATTTTAACTCTTTCTCTCCTTTTCTTATTTCACGTTACCTTTACAAGTCGATACTTAGCATCTGTAAGACGGGATCCTAGCCCTGAATTTCTGCAAGTGGGAACTCCCCACAGTGCTCTAAATTCAGCAGTGCTTACACACATGACAAGGTTACAACAATATCCTAACATCAGGGCCCTGTAGCCTGTCAGGACTTTTCCGTTCTGTTCCTGATTGTATCTCCATGTTGATATAGCATCTTGCTCTTCACTGCAGATGGCAGGGAGAAACCCCTCCTGTGGAGCAGCTTTGCATCAAACAACACTGTTCCACCAAAATAAGAACGTTCTGTGAAAATGCTTCAGCCCTGCATTTATTTTGTTCAAAGGGAGAAACAGAGAAGGATGCACCAAAGGGGGGGCAGGCCTGGAGTTTGCTGTCTTTTGTCTCAATAATTTTTTTTTCTTTTTTGAGACAGTGACAACTTACTCTTGGGTGTAAAACTGGTATCAGCATCAGGAATGCAGGTCTGCTCCTCCTAGCCAAGAGATGTAGAAACAAAGTGGTGGAAGAGGCTCATGACCCCTCTGGCCCCAGGATCCTTTTGTCCGTGGCAGTGGCTGCAGTGCTCTGGCTTCAGCAAAACTGTAGAGAGGACATGGGCTTGACTGGCTGGTTTGGGCACCTGCTTGAGAAAAAGTAACTGTAATTTTGGGTAACTTGAAGTAAACTTTTACAGCATAAATCTTGCTCCTTAAGAAATTTTCAGAATTTTTGCTTACAAGCACATGCACTCAGGTTTCAGATACTTCATTTAGCCATGCATAAAATTGAAGAAAACTGTTCCTCTAGATTAAAATGTTATTTAGTAGAAAAACATTTTACAAAGTGATAAAAAAATTCTTGCTCTATGGGATTAGATTGTGCTGTAATTGTAATTACGTATAGACTTTCAAAGATCCCAGCAAGAAAACATAACTTATCTTTCTTTTTCTTGATTTCATTTTGACACATTAGTTAAAAAATCAAAACACCAATCCATCAGTTGAATATGGTTTGTTCTAGGTCAGCATTTTTGAAAATAATATCATTTTTTCTTCCACCTAGTGTGTCTAATACACATATAAAAATGTTTCACACTATAATCTATTAATCCGTGACTCTCATGAATTTTAGAATAAAAAGAATTGTTTATGTATAATTTTCTCTGGTGTAATTTTTTTCTAATTGGAACATTGTTGTATCATTAGGACAAAAAGTCTGGGTAAAACAAACATGGGAAACTCAGAGCAGATAATTACCGAGAGATCACTAAATAGAAATGTTATGCACCTCCAGTACTAAATTGCTGACAGCATGTGTTTAACAGAAATTCAAAAAACATGTTTGTATTCTCACTTATACCAGTGCATGGACTGTAGTCAACTGCCTGAATGTCCTGGGGTAATACTGATGTCCTGTACATTTGTGACATGTTAAGAATCTCATTTGCAGTGACTTGAAATCGAACCAAGCATGTCAAAGGGAAGTAGAGTGCCTGTATCATGTTTCCCAAAGCTTGAGAGCAGTCATCATCCTCCTTTCAAGCTTAGTTGATGCAGTACTCCACCAAATGCCTCCTGGTCATTGAAAACTTCTTCCCAAATACATAGACTTTTATAAGAATCTGAGCAAGAGCAGGCACTGAAAGCAAATATTTTTAAAGGATCTAAGAAAAAATTGTGACTGTGTAAACTCTAAAGAAAAATGGTGCATAAGCAGTGGGTTTTGCCTTAAATTTCTGTTAGTTTTTGTTTGGGTTTTTTAAGGGGAAAAAAACACACACACTGTCCCCAAACAAAAATAAACCACAAAAAAGGGTAAAAAGCTGATGTCATCCATGATGATCAGATGTTACTGATTATCCTGCCCTCTCAAGATCCAGGAAAAAAGGGGAAATCAGCTCTTGTCTTCATAGCCATTGTTTCCATCCACCAATCCATGGTAATTCAAGTATTAAAACTCCAGAGATTTTCTGTCAAGCCCCGAGATATCAATGTGCCTCCCTGCATAGCCAAGGAGGAAGGGCTTTGTCAAATCAAAGTTTGATCATGCCTTTTTAAGGGGGAAAGTTCTGCTATGAAGGTGCACTCTAAATATCAAAAAAACCCACAGAAATTTCTCTCAGGCATAGCTTGTGATTTTTAACCAGGCCAACAAGATATAATGGACTATGGTAGGATACTTTTCTCTCAAGGACAGAGATGTAGAGAAGGACAAAAGCTGTCTGGTTTTAGGGTCCTGATTTCAGTTTATCTTTAAATTAGAGACATGTGACCTCTGTGTGAGCCTCACAGACTTTTAATAATCAAAATTTTGGGGAACTATCATGTCAGAAAGCACAGGGAAATTAATATTTTTCACTTTTTCCAT
>WAAE01034306.1:0-24423 GCA_013400495.1 Nicator chloris | reverse complement strand
ATTATTTTTTTTTAAAAAAGCAATTATTAATGTGTGAAGAAAATAACTGTTTAAAGAAACACATTTCTTCTTTTAAATTGGCTGAAAATATCTTCACAGAACAGTAGCTATACAAGCAATTAATAGATTAGAATATGTATTTAGTTTTCTGTCTGCAAACGTTTTTTTGCATTAAATGGTTGACCTTTATTTAAGGCAATAAAAACTAAGCTTGAGAACAGAGTGCTACCGCAGTGTGATGCCCTTTTACGTTTTCCTCAGGTAGTTCTGTCTCAGAAAACTTCCGACCCCACCTCACGGCATTTCCATCTCTGCTTTCTTGAAAGACGTCCATATCAGTCAGCTCCGCTCTGGGGTGCTGATAGTGCTTGAACATTTGTGTGTTCTGTTATTGACATGTACTGATTGTCAATATGTGTCCAAAAGGGCAAACGAAATACTGTCTCTGAAGCTTTCCTGAGTCAGTAGCAGCATAGCCTCTTGCAGTTGGAAGTTGTTAAAATTCTTACTATGCTCCCACGGAACCAAGATGAATCTCTTCCCTTTTGTACATTATGTAAAATTCTATCTGAAAAGAAAATTTACATTCAAGTTTATACATAAGTGCAAAAGCTGTAGATAGTGCAAAATGCATTCAATTAATATCATGTGAACAGCTCCAGTAAGGAGGTACCTAAGTGCATGTAATAACAGGAGACTATAACAGATCTGCAGCTGTGTCCAATGGGTAAACATGCATCTCCACCAGTAACTATTTGTTTAGCTTGCAAAGTTGTTTCCAAGTAAGAAAATTAATAAAGCAAAACCAAATGAACTAAATCACAAGAAAATTTTATAGCACTTGCTGAATAATATAAATACATGAATGTTATTGGACGTTTATCAGGTTTTTATTTGGGCATATAGATCCAAGTAGCGTAACGGGTTTCTGCACCGTAAGAGATCGTGGATTCTCTCATACAGAAATTCGGGGCTATTTAGCACTACACAGAATTCATTTGCAGTATGATTTCAAATGGTCTTCAAAACAGAAGAGGTAAGAGTTCTAAAAAAGAATTTTCAAATAGTAATCCTTCTGTCAAAGATGTGCTTGCATTGTGACAAAATAAAAGAGCAAGCCTGACAGTATAACCTGCCGTACTCTGAACAGACAGGAGCGGGGGAGGTTTAGCAGCTTTCACAGAGGCATAACTCACAGGGATAGTGTCAGTGACAGGTTTATAGGAATTCATGGTGTTGAGACTTGGTTTTGCTGTCAGGCTGATTCCTGTAAATGCTACTGGTGGGTTCTGCTGAGTAAATAGTTAGTAATTTACTGTTATCAACTTTAAGCTATTTCTGGTTTTGCGTTTACTTTAAAAATGGTACTTAGAAAATTCCAAATTGTGTCTGATTGACACAGAAATGCTCTTTACGTGAAAGTTTGTTTATGGACCATGATTCTTTTGACAGATTTACAAGTGTCTGTGGAGTTTTAAGACTATTGCCCAATAGGCATTAAGTGAGAGACATTCTATTTTGTAAATATTTTCACTTATATTGGGGATTTTTAAAGAACTTTCTGAGCCAAGTACTGCATTAAATCTGAAGACAGTGGCAAACTGATAATCAGCAGTTTCCAGCTTTAATGTTTTGCTAATGCTTTCCATTTCTGTGGCCAAGATCTGTAGTGGGTGAAGCATGATGTACATCCAACAATTTGTAAGGGCTTTCAAATACTTTTGCACACTTGTGTTTTCTTGTTTTCTTTTTTTCTTTTTCTTTTTTTTTTTTTGCAATAGCACATTTAGAAATAAACAATTTTCAAAATAACATATTACATTCAATTTCACTAACATACAGCTCATACGAAGGAAAAGAACCAAAATTTATTACATCAGTGGAGAATTTGCATCTGTTTGAACGCCGTAATGCTAAAACAGGTTTTTTTATTTTCTCAAATTATTATTTTGGAATGAGATGGTGAGAAGGTGAGTATGAGTGAGAAGTGTATGTGTGGTGTGATAGCTGTCAGCTTCCTCAGAATTCCCTTGGATTCCTCAGGATTTCATAAATACATTTTTTCAGAAAGCAGCTTTTCGGTATGTATTTAAAAGAAGGAATGCATAATAGGATCCTTTACCTCCTAATCATTCTAACAACTTTGCTGAAGTAATTTTCTTTCAAAGAGGAAAAGTTTTGTACTGTAGTGAATATGAGAATGAAGTATAAAGAATAGATGTAAGATTCCCTCCTGTTACAGTATTTTAGCAAGGAAAATCAAAGCAATTTATGGAACTAGACTTCCCAATTTTAGGGAGTTTTTAAAATAATGTTTGGCATGGCATTTTCAACATTAGGTTTCAAGTAAATAAAAAGCCAACTAAACAAAAAACCTTATATAACAGGCAATTCAGCAAATGGTATGTACCAGAAACTTTTTATTAGGTTGTGCAGAACTGAGGTAGATCATATGGTTGTGTGGTGGACTTCCACCATTATTACAAAAGCAACTTGACAAAGACCGCCTTACTTTAACATGTATCATTACAACTGCCTTTTTAATCAAAAACTTCACATTCATTGTATCATTAAATGCTTTTTCCTCTTCAAATTATGTCTTTACACGTATCTGATTTGTGATTCCTTTGAACACACTTCCATCATTCCTTGCCATATCTATCCCCAAGCAAATTTGGTCATGTTCTAAGGTTCTTCAGCTTAAAATATCTCTTTTTCAGGCTTTACAATAGTGTAAATTATTAGAATCTGCAGCATTTACTTGACTTGTTGTCTGTTTCAATTTCATTGTTTCAAGATCACTTTAAGCATTTTAAACTATCTCGTCTCATTTTACTTCATCTCAAACTTTCTGAATTTTAATCAGCTTCCTGATTCACTTATTCTGTGTCATCTGTCCCATTTTTCTTCATTTCTGTGCCTTTCTTCTTACTGTTCCTGTCTACTCATTCAAAATGTTTATCTCCTTGCTAGGGATGTTCAGATTCTTAAGAATTCACTATCCAAATCACTTTTTTTTTTTTCTGTATGCTCTGTGTGTTGGTACTTCTTATCCAGATTTTCCTGTACTTTTTGTCATCTGATTAAGTTTATGTTAGTGATCTCAATCAAAAACAAAAATTACCAAAGGTGGTTTATATGTGCTTTCTTTTTATTTTAGGAACAGTTCATCATAATCTTGGTCACTTAAATACATGGGACCTACCTGAGTAACCTTTCTAAATCTTGTGTTATTAAAGCTTGTAGGAAGCATCCAGGAAGCTTTCAATGCTTCAGATGATGCATTAGCAACACCATATGTTTGGGAAAATGCCTTTCTAGAGTATATTAGAGTGTGTTTAGATACTACTGTACCTACAAGCTTATTAGTCTAATGCATACTCATAGAAATTTAATTCTGCATAGATTTATATAAATTTATGTGAGAGTATTATAAAATAAATACTGGCTTGCAGTTGTTGCAACCTTACATGACTGTAAGAATCATGGGCATTTACTGTGTTTCAAATGTCTGAACATAATGTGTGTATTATATTACTTCTACAGTTTCATAATTTCCTATTTATCCAAAATAATTTCTAAATATTGCCTCATGATTTTCTGTAGATTTGTTTAAACGAAGAAAAAGAACACAAACCTGTGTAAATCTGTTCGATCTTAGAAACTTACAATACCGTTATTTTGCTAGATTTTTTCCACTTACAAAATTCTAATGTCTGTTGACCAGCAAAGTAGTGTTACAAATTGCTTGATTGAAATCGCTTTCTTATTCGGCAAACATAAATATTAAGCATACACACATTTCAATCAATTACTGTGACAGTCCCAGAAAGGTCAAATTTTTAATGGTAAGCAGCCTGGATCATAAGAAAATAATCTTAAAATGTCATATAAACTTCCCTGATTTTGGACTTTTCTTTTTTGCTTAATTTAAATTGTTAAAGACACGTAACTGAGCAGCTAATAAAAGACTTTCCCAATCTAGTACGTTTAAGTCACCACTCCGTTCTGCCTACTAGCTGGCATACAAACAAATACCCCTTAACTTTACTCTGAATCATTTGAAAGGTTTCTCATATGCTGCCAGTTACTAGACTATAGATTAAAGATACACTTAGATTGTAGCCCAGGCCATTTTACACAACCTGCATGAGTCGTGGAGGGTTGCTAAGTTAAAATATACTTTTAGGTGGGAATGGGTATTTTCTATAAGAATTGTTGTGTTTCTGCTCTCAATTAATTGAAAAGCTGTGGTTCTTTTCAGTACGTCCTGATGGTCCAAGGGTATTATAAGCACAATACTGCTTGCACAGTAAAATGTATGCATCTATTTTCAACCTTCCGTTGACTTTTCACACAACATTGCAAATTTAAATAATGTGACATTTTAATTACACAGGCTCAACTTCTGATTCCACAGTTTTACATTAATTGTAGTTTAATTGTGGTAGCGATATGGTGTGAATACAGTTCATGCAGCCAAACTTTAAGTCTTAGGTTTAACTCCAAAATAAGTTTCGATCTAAGGTGAGGAATGAAAAGTTGATGAAGAAGAAAAATCTTGTAGTGGTTCATAAATTCAGTTGCTAAATGGAAAGCAATTTCGTTTTGATTTCTTTCTAAGTTTACTAGAAGTTCTAGGCCTGTTAAAATTCATTGGCAAAAGAAAAAAAAGTTGTTTTTCAGAAATTGGCAGGGCATTGGTTCCTAAAATAGCAGATAGATTAAACAGTAAACACATTGCACTTAAATGTAAGTTAGCTTTCTTGCATACTTCAACTGTTTCACATCATGGTCTGGGGATGGAATACTTAAGTAATGCTGAATTTCTGCATCTGTTTCAGGAAAAATGATTGAGTATGGGATGCCTGGCACTGACTGATGAAAATCAACCCAGATACAAGGCATCCTCCACTCACCACAGAAACAGACTTTAATGCTTTAAATATACCATCAAGAATTAGCGTGTGAGGCAGGCTGTGTTAGTAGCAAGCCCTAGAACACTGCAGAAGTTTTAGAACAAATTCCTTACTAAAGACAAATCCTACTCTTTAAACACATAGAGAATTTTTTATTTAGTATGCTAGTGTATATATATATGTATAGCTAGCAATACTAGCTAGACTAGTATTTGTGTTTTTATTTGAATGTAATTGCTGGATTCTTTAGCTCTCATTTATTACCTCTAAAGTAAGTTCAGGTGACTAATCTAGATGTAGGCTTCTATGGTGCTGAAATCTACTTCTGGTGCATTACTTCTGTCATAAATGTGTCTCATCTTTTTGTAGCCTCTGAAAAGCAGATGAAGTTAGTTTGCAGAGAGTCTTCTGAAGAACATCTCCAGCCCTTCAAGGAGAAATTAGAGGAATTCTTCCAGAAAGGTAACCACATCTGAAAAAAAACCTTATTGCCAAATAGTGTAGTGGTTCATAAAGTTATACATCATGTAAGCTGCATTAAGTATCTGTTTCCTCTGAAAATTCCTGTGGATTATGTTCCTAATGGACCTAATATATGTTCATATATATTGATACATGTTATACAGATCTTAGACATCACTTGTCAAAGATAATCACTCCCTTGATCTCACCCATTTCCCATTGGTTATTTTGTGCTTTGTTCTTTATTATTATTTTTAGGCAAAATGAAAAATATATTCATCACAGACCAAATTTATCGGGGGGAATATAAAGCTTCAAAGACTTAAAAAAGATGAGAGTGAAAGACACTCTTTTAGAGAAAGTTCACACATCTATGTGTTATCTTTTCTCTCTACTGTGAGCTTATGAACTGACATTCATATTTAAAGATTTTTGTCTTGTGTGAGACAGAAATAAGCATTAAAAAAAGTGATTTACCTGGTTAGAGTCTGGAGACAATGGGTGAAAACCAAGGTACAATTTGGTCATCAAATGAAGACAATGTAAATGCAGGTTGCTGTTGAAAACAAGAGTCCTGCTCCTTCCTGTTTCCATGCTGTGTTCCCTATCACCTGCTTCTGCTAACACCATTGCTTCTGGGGCTGTGGAAAATATACACAGGAAGAGACTTTCCCTCCTCTCCTTGCAGGAGTACAGTCTTTTTGGGTAAACAAAACAAAGTCTGTATTTTTGTCAGAGGTATTAGAATTGTTAAGGATTTAATTGTATTTCTTATAGAAATGGTGAACGGTTTAACAATTTACTATTTGAGAAGTCAGTTGAACTATCTGAATCTGCTCATCCAGACAGAATATTAGAGATCATTCAGATTATTGTAATAATTTATTATACAATAATCCTTTTATAAAGATTGTCTTAATGTCTTTTTAATAACTTTGTTTCATGAGGCTGGCTTGTGAAAATACCTTGACAAATGAAAACAGGCTGTTTCAAAAGTAGCAGTTAAATTGTACTGGTAAATATGCTAATGTTTTCCTTTGCCCTTCTCCCAGGCCATGGAGTTCAATGGATATGCTTATTTGATTTTTTTTTCCCATGCAAGTGTATTTGGACAGTATTTCAGTAGCAAATTCTTTGCCACAGAACTTTTAAAACAAAAAGTGTAATGGAAATCTTGATGTCACTGCAAGACAGTTTCATTGGGGGGTGGAAGGGTGAATGAAAGAAAACTAATGAATTGAAATGCAGACATTTAATAGGGAAAGCAAAAGCTGTGTGAACAAGCAATGCAAAATACAGAATTCAAGCAACTCCTTCCCATCAGTGAGCAGGTGTTCAGCCATTTCTTAGAATCATTAAGGCTGGAAGAGACTTCTTAAAAACTATCAAGTCCAGCCATTAATCTAGCATTTCCAGTTCTACCACTAAACTATGTCCCTAAGCACAACATCTACATTCTTTTTGAACTCTTCCAGGGATGGTTAGTCTACTACTGTCCTGACTAGCCTGTTCTAATACTTGATAACCCTTTCAGTGAAATTTTTCCCAACGTCCAATCTGAACCTTGCCGACACATTTGTCCTATCACTTGTTACCTGAGAGGAGAGACTGACCCCCGTGTCGCTTTGCTCTCTGGGAGCTGTAGAGAGTCATGAGGCCTCTCCTGAGCCTCCCCAGGCTAAGCACCCCCAGCTCCCTCAGCTGCTGCTCGTCAGACTTGTGCTCCAGACCCTTCCCAGCTCCACTGCCCTTCTCTGGACACGCTCCATCACCTCACTTGTGTGAGGGGCCTAAAACTGAACACAGGATTCACGGTGTGGCCTCACCAGTGCCAAGTACTGTGGGTTTTATCCCCTCCCTAGTCCTGTTGGCCACAGTATTTCTAAGTTCCATTTAGAACTCGCATTTCTAAATTTCACCTTACCAGGAAAGCAGGATTTCATCACGCATAACCACTACTAGGGAAGACAAGCATCAAAACTCTGAACTGCTCCCCTGCTTCTTCGTTCTTTTCCCAGATTTATTTCTAAGCCTGATGTCCTGTGATATGAGTTATCCCTTTGATGGATTTGGCTAGGCCTCTCCCAACTTCTTGTTCATCCCCAGCCTACTTTCTGAACATCAGCATTAGAAATAGAGAAGGCCTGAATGCTACGCAGGACTGTTCAGCAACAGCTAAAACATGGATGTGTTCTCAACACTGTTTTGGTCACAAACCCAATTTACAGCACCATAGGAGTTCCTGTGAAGAAAGGTAGCTCCACCCCAGCTAAAACCAGCAGAAGGAATCGTATCAAAACAGTCTTAAAAAATAAAGACAGCCCAGTACCTGGTTTCTCCTGCAGTGCTGAGCTGCTCTTTTTATTGTACTCCACTTTCTTATGCATGGAATATTATAAAAATACCCAATTAATCTTGGAAGAAGACTAGTTCTGCTTCAGATAAAATTGCAATTTAATTGTGCATTATCATTTCAAATAGAAAAACATATTCTTGTAAGTATTTTCCCTGATTATGCCTTTTGATGTGAAAATTGAGATATATTTATCTTTGTCAGTATGACAGAAAATATTATCCTTATGTGTGTGAATAATATATATATATATTTTAAAAAAGAGAGAGGATACATTCCTGCATACTGTTCTGGGACATTAAGTTCTATATATTATATTTATTGAACACTTTTTAGTGAGGTCCTTTGTATACTAGAAAGAGCAAAACCACCTGGATCACTCACTTGTCCACTTTTTCTTATGTTCCCTTATTCTTCTTTTGCCTTATAATGTTATGCTTTATGGTATCTAATCAGACAGCTGATTTTGTATAACTTCTTTTCTTTTGACATCTTATTCTATCTTATTCTGAAAAGTATTTTCAGTAGATTGTCAGATTCTATAATGATTGACTCTATTTTTCTGTCAGTCACCTTATTGATTTGAATCTTTATAATGGTGGATGGTACTTTCTGTGGCATTAGAATTGAAATCCTATAAAAATCCACACTGAAGATAGGGAAAAATAACACAGAAACCCATCTTGATTTATGGCACTAGAATAGGCGTTGGACAAATGTCAAGGTCAGAGGTGTCTGCAAACTCAGCTGCTTCTCTGAAATTAGGAGTTAGCTGATAATACTGAGCATCCAATAAGCATCTGTTTTCAGTTTTGTTTGCTTAAAAAGAGTTGTGGCTGGTTTAAGCAAAGCTAAGAAAAAATTTCTGTTATCTTTCTGCCAGCTCACAGCAAGTATCCAAAACTCAGATGCTTTTCTGAAACGTCTGGCTTGAAAATAGGGCTGGAACTCATAGATATTGAGGTTTTTCCCACACGCGCAATTCCCATCATTTCTAGTCAATGTGAGGTTGGAAATACTGTAAGGAAAAAAGAATCCTGATTTGCTTATACTGAAGTGTTTACATTTCCTAATTATAATTAATACCAATTAAATCTAATACTTGCTGTGTTGTAACAAAAAACACTGAGAGTGTTATGGAGACTGACATTCTAAAATGCTGGAGGGGATAAACTGTACTTCTGCTGATGTCAGTGCTGGTTTGTATAACTGGATGTAATGTAGCCCAGTGCCTTCAGCAGGGAATTAGGTGCCAGAAGCTTTGGGTTCTATTCCCAGTTTAGCTACTTCATATGTGATGCTAACAGTTGGTTAATATCCTTTTCAGAGAGTGCCTCTCTTTTCTGGTACACAGAATGTTAAATAATGATTCTTGCTGGTTTTTGTAGTGAAAGCTAATCTTTGTCAAATACTTCATGAATCCCACATGAAAGACATCTTGTGTAAACTGTCTTAATGCTTCACTAGTTGTATGTGATATGCCTATGCTTTTTAGAAAAAGCTTCGATTATTCTCAAAGTTGAAATAATCTTTAGTGAATCTAATTATATCACGTGCAACAAATTACAGTAGTTTTCCTATAGCATAGAGACCTACTAATTATTATAAATTAGTATTCACTTACTGTATTTCCACTGAAATTACTATATGGGGTGGTTAACAATACATTCATAGCTATTTTCCATTTAAATTGCCATGATATGCAAGAGGGCCTTTGAAAGCAAGAAATTAATGTGTGGTTTAGAATGCTCTTTAATTCAGTAAATTCTTGCTCAGAATTTCTTAGAAGAAGACTCCTCTTTTGATAGGAAACTATCTCCCACAAAAAAAATCAGAACACTTAGATGACTATGAGAAAGATGCAAAATACTCTGTTTAGAAAAGGAGAGAAAAAGATTTTGGTCACTGCAATTGTGCAGCTCACTAGAAGGGCCATTAACCCTTGGTGTTTCCATAGTGTTTCTTATTCCCCTTGTGCATTCCCTCAAGAATAATACAAACCAGAAAGTAAATGACATACAGGAGTAGGTGACTACATTTATTTCTTATTTTGCCACCTGACTATTTAATATTGTTTGCCCATTTTAGTAAATGTAGAAATGAATAGCTCAGATTCATGCAGTATCTTGCAAAATCTGTTTCCAAATTCTTCTTCATTGGATCCCTGTCAGAAAGCATCCAAAACTTTAATCTGGGCTTGAGTTCCTTCCTCATGAACTGGAATGTGAAAATGAAGTCTTTATACTTCATAGCAGTTAGGATAGGAAAAGCATATATTCATTATTCTAAAAGTAAAACATCTTGGTGATGAAGACTCTGCTATTACAGGAATTCATTTAATTTAGAACAGAGTCTGAGAAGCGAGGAGTCTGGTGTCAAGACAGAACAGTTTTTGAAATTCATTAGTAGTGGAAAGCAAAGCTGTTTGGGAAAGGTGCAGGATACACTGGAGTGACCAAGGTAACAAGCAAGATGGAGAGGGATGGATTTGTCAAATAGAGTAATCTCCTGAGATTAATCCCAAAGAAAAAGAAATTGTCCTATGTGTAGAATTCTAGCCTAACATTTGGGAAACATTGGTTAGATTAATTGCTTTGCTACAACTGCTGTGTGTTGTATACTACATAAAAGGTCAACACTGTGCTATCTATGGGACTATGCAATAGAAAAACAGAGTCCCAGACCAAACTGGTCACCACAGCATTATGTCAGGAGCTAGTGAATTTTTCAGACAAGCTTAGTGACCGTATGGAAACAGTCGGCGAATCCGCTTTTAACTGCTGAGTGATTTCTTCTTCATAGTTTTAGCCAGGCTGCAGTAGCTGCCTGGGCATGCATCCAGTCCCATGCGCTTTCAAATGGATTTCTGGTATAGAAAAGGAGTTTTGATCAGCGTTTCCTCATCTGCCTGGTGAAGGGCACCACAGAGGACTGTTGAGGTAGTCCATTGGGAAAGAAAGTAAGAAATAAATTCTGTTAGGAAGGCCATGAAGGTTGGAGCTGAGAGTTGGGGCTCTTCAGCCTGGAGAAAAGAAAGTTCTGGTGAGACCTTACAGCAGCCTTCCAGTATCTAAAGCAGGCTACTGGATCTGGAGAGGGACTTTTCATGAGGATATGTAGGGATAGGAGAAGGGGAAATGGCTTTAAACTGAGGAAGTGTAGGTTTAGATTAGATAAAAAGAAGAAATTCTTTACAGCAGGGTTGGTGAGGCACAGGAAAATTTGCCCAGAGAATCTGTGGTTTGCCCTGTCCCTGGAGGTGTTCAAGGCCACGTTGGATGGGGCTCTGAACCACTTGATTTACTTGTTCCAACCAGCCCATGGCATCAGAGTTGGAACTAGATCATCTTTAAGGTCCCATCCAACCCAAACCATTCTATGATTTTATGATAAAAGCTAGCAGCTGGCCAACTTTGAATTTCTTGTTCCTCATTTTCTACTTATTCCTCAGGATGTAAATATTCTCTCCAAGCTACTGTTCTTGTGCTATAGGTGCTCATACGTGGTATGAGCTTCTCATCTAGTAGCTACTATTGTATTAACCCCAGAAAAGCAACCTTTTATTAGTTTATAGCCCCGTACATATTTTGAGTGTAGGAGGATGATAGCATAGTTTATTATATTACAGGAAAAAAAAGCATTTCCACTCAAAATTGTTGCTTTTGTCTCAAAGCAGTCTATGAAGTATAAAGCAAAATGTTAATGTCATTTAATAGTAGTGGATCAGAAGTCAAGAACACTCCAAGGCACCATTTTTTCAAGATACAATAATACTTCTTTCTCTCTTACTGTCAACAGGACATACCTTTATGCATCTTAATACCGTCAGAGATTAGGAAGAAACTTACATTGGCACTTATTTCCTTTCATAGTGGTTCAATATTATGTTGTTTTTAAGACAGATCTAGAGATTATATTTTAAGTTGTTACTCAAAGCAGTTACCTGGTAGAGCGCGTCTGTAATGACATTCTAAAATATGAGAAACCTCTGGGAACTATTTAAAATTCTTACTTTTCTGCAAAAAAATTACAGCTTTTCTCCCCAGGAAGAGCATTAACAGAAAGAGAGAGAAATATTCTAAAATTGTATGTGAAATTAGGTCACATACTTGTCTTCCCACTTGTGTTGTACTCCTCTGCTTTAAAATACATACCAGATTATGGTACTTGTGTTGCATTTTATTTGTAAAGCTCTTGAATGTTTTAATGCTGAACAAGAAAACCAAGAATAATTTTTAAGAACACTGTTAAATTTCAGTAACAGCTGTCTGTTAAAATACCATGTGTAAACAACAGCAGAAGAGATTGCAAGGATTTTACAGCTGACCAGATTTTTCTTACCTGCAATTGTGAAGCTGCTTCTGTCAGCTAAAAAATATATCTCTGAACAGATAACCATTCCTACAAAGCATGAGAGTCTTCCAGATTGTCTGTCTACACTGCATATCAAATACTGATTCTTCCTCTTGTGAATAAAATGTACAGATATGAAGACTTTTATCTTCAAAGCTTTATTTCTGTTCTATTATCGTAACTTCTTTTTCATTTCATTTGTTTTCACTGAGATGTTTTATTATCTCTGCCATACATATGCAGTTCTCACATTAAACAGTGTGGGAGGATATTTATGTCCAGTGTCAAACATGAAAAATATGTCATACTTCCTTGCAGTGATAATGTTTGCTTAAAACTTTTTATGCTTCCCAGCAATGACATTACAGACCAGGCAAAGTTTGTGTTTAGATCTGGAATGCTGTTTTATATGCCAGGAGCAGAATTACTTTAATCTTTCAAACTTTCTGACAGACATAACTGTTTTCATCACTCAAAAGACCGTCGTATCTAAACAGATGAAAGAGTCATTTACATAAATTGGCACGAGTCTGCAAAGCGCAGAACCTTATTGCTGTGGTACTCTGAGATTGTAGAGTCAGACAATAGCCTCACTCCGTAAGACACCAAATAGGTTGTCCTGGAATGTGATTGCATCCATATGCCTCCTAAGTAATGCAATACTGACAATGAACTGATTTTGCAAAGAACAAGAATTTGCTCTGAAATGAGGATTTTCTCCCACACTACCAGAAGAATTATCAACATCAAAGACCTGAAGATTGGTGTTAATTACAGCTATGACGTTTCAGGAAACTTCCAATTTATTATTTTGGAAACAAATATACATCAAATTACTCTAACCAGTTTCACTATATCATGACTTACTGTAGAAATTGGAAGGTTACACTCTATTATAATGTGTATTAGGAATGTAATTTAGAAGAACTGGTAATTGAAAATGCAATGTCATCTCCTCTTAGAAAATTAGGAGGGAGTCTCCTATAGAAAACAGTTCCTTCCAACTTCCTTTCAATTTGATTGTGGTAGACTGAATTACCATGGCTGTTACAAAGTCACTGGCATGTCCTGATAGAGAAGGATTTCCTATTAATAGCAGCTAAGTGATGTAATGAATTTTATTGTTAATACCCGTGATTTGATACAAAATTTTTATAAAATCTATTCCTAGAATTACTGATGCCTTTACTATAACCACTATCAGCTATTTGGAGTTCAACATCCTCTTTAAATTCTCATTGTAACCTCTATTTCCTGTTATATTCCATTGGATTTCTTCCATTTTCTTTATGATAGACTTACAGGTAAACAGAACTGTAGGTTATATATGTTGGCTTTTCTCAGGGAACCTGTTAGGCTTTCCTTTTAGCCCAGCTGCTTTTTTTCACTATACTCTTAGGAATGTCTTGCATGATCTCCTATTTATCCTGTTTTTCTTTTTGTGTCTTCATGTTCTGATAGTCACAGTCAGTGAACTAATAGAATTCAAATCTGTGTCAAAGCTTCGTAGCAGGAAAAAAGATGCTCACTGATTCATTGTTTTAGATTATATAACCTATGAGCAGTTGTTCACATATATGGAAGATACCAGTGCAAGGAAAGAGCAGAGTCAAGAATTGGAAAGGATTGGATAGAAGAGATTAATGCACTTAAATAATGAAAGCCCAAACACACTTGGTCTCAAGTAGCAAAGGTACTTAGGTCCCAGTACCTGACCTCACACTCATCGTTCTCACCTTTTGTCTCGCCCTGTGCTCCATAATTTCACACCATTAACTCTGGAAATCCCCTTCAGTGCACCATATAATACAAACTGATTATGGCAATAGCATGCTTAATCTGGTATGCAATTACATGGAATTTCTCCATAGACTTCTGTAATTTTGGTATGTTAATGCTTTTTCTCAATTAGTTTTTGGAACTGTGCAATCACATGAATATCCTGTTTTAATGCTTTCGAGCATGATTGATAAAATACTAGATGCTGAAAATTTCATCAAGAAATTGAAGCTCTCTGGATTAGATTCTTCTATGGCGTGAACTCTGATTTCCTTTTTAAGCAATAAGAACAGGTAAAACCTGCAGTGTTGTTGAACAGGAGGGACCATTGTTTTGAGAACAAAAATAATAATCACAATGTTCATAGGGCAGTTATGAGAAATTTCAAGCTAGTTAAAGGACAATGCACCAGGTTGCTACTAAGGTCTCAAAACTGAGGAGTGACCAAGTAAAACCATATGGATAATACAGTGTTGTGAGATTATAGCTGTGATTAAAGACAGACTTCTCTGAAATGTAAAAAAAGAGTCTGATTTCGGGTAATCATTCAACTTTTCCTGCAACTTCTCTGGTATTTTTGTGCCTAAATACTTCAGATGCCAGGGCAAGATATTTAAAAATTTACTTTTGTCCTGTGAAGAGCCTTTACCACACTTTTGAACACCTCGAGTGAGTTGGAGAAATCAGAAGTTTGATTTCTCCTAAAAGTTGTATGTATGGAATTTATTGGAACAGTACTTCTTTCTTGGCATGTAAATCAAATCAAACTTTTTAGGATCAGAATTTTTCAGCTATCTAAACATTGTCCCAAATCAACCATTTTGAAAGTGTCAAAAAGTATTTTTTAAGGACTTCAGCTTCTGAACTGACTTCAGGATGAAACTGTTTGTACAAAGCATGTGTACAAAATCTTTCATCTTGGGAATGTCTTAGAGTCTGTAAGTTCCCTCCATGAAGTGTTGCCATCTCTGGAACAGAATGTGGTATTATAGAGGTTCCTGGTGCCCTGGGACAGGCAGGGATACCTGACTAGACACAGCAGTGTATCTTCTCTGGCCAAGCAGAAGTCTTCGAATGTTAAAGAGTATAATGCTGAAAGGAAAACCTGCTCTATAGAATGTGTTTGGTTTGGGTATCTATGGAGCTATCAGTACAGTTTATCAGTAAATGTTCAGAGTGTGTTTCCTTAACTTCAGTTTTACACAAAGGGCTGACCTACCATTGACTTGAAGTAGAATTGGATAGGGTATATGTTAAAGATTGTTAAGCTTTATGCATCAGGAATTCTTTCCTTACATGTAATTGGGCAGTTCCTAGAACAGAGATTCCCCAGGTTTAATTAGGAGAGATAATTCTATGATGTCTATTTGAAGTAATGGTAGGGGAACTTTGACCGTTCTTCCTTTTAAATTCCAGTAATTTTTCTTTGTAATGTAATTTGATACAGGTTTGGTTTTGTTGTGAATGAAGTAGATTTTTCTCAGGATTTAAAATTTCTTTCCAAATTTGAAAAATATTGCCAATAAATTTATTGGCAATATATTTCTGAATTTTTTTAAAGTAAGCTGGTGTTTTAAATATTTGATGTAAAGAATGTTCTGTGGTTATAGATGCAGATGAACCAAATTCCAAAGTATGTTACTACTTTCACCTTCATATCATTTATTCACTTTTTTAAAAAAAGGATTTTAAGTTAAGATTCAAGACTTTATTGTTCTAATAGAGAAAGAAACGAAGAGGAATTAAGCTCATTATGACTGTTTCATTACAGCATAATGAATTTAGAAGCAAATTATTTGTGTTATCTTTCTCAGAAATAGTTTTTGTGTGATTCAATAGACAATATCAAATCAGGAAGGTAGTCAAATAAAACTTTAACTATGACTACAATTATATTTAACTCTTTTACTAACAGGAAAGTAGGGATTGTCTTTTGCACAGATCTACAGTTCCTACTGAGTTGAAGCCATTTCCAAGAGATAGGAGGTATCCCATAAACACAGAGGTAATAATAAAGGCCTAGAGATCCAGCAAGCAGAAAGTCTGCAGTGATGTGCTGGCCTGGTGCACTCACATTCCCTGGTCTTGTTATCTATACTTAGATTCTCTTCTTTCCTTTTATATGAGGATAAACATGAACATTTAAAAATATTTCCGTACACTTCAGGGAAAAAATTCCAGATGCTCCCAGCATAGAGTTCAACAGAAAATAAGCAAGCTGTAAGACACCAAAATAGATCAGGTAGATGCAGTAATAACTCTTGTTATTTTCCCAGTCTTCAGTTAGGCTAACATGAGGGTGTTTTATTGGTTTTTGTGGGGTTTTTTTGTTTGTGGTTGTTGTTGTTGTTGTTGTTGTTTTGGGGGGGAGTTGTGTATGTACTCTCATTTTTCTCATCGTGGTTGTGTCTGAGTACTTTCAAGGAATGAATTAAATGACCTGACTAATGTGTCACAAATGCTTTACTTTTCCCAAGATCTCCCCATAAGAAGAATAGTAGGTTTGCAGGTTTTTATTTAGAAGTTGAGAGATCCTATTTTTAAATATATTCTGCTATGTGTGTGCCTTATATTTGAATGCAGTTTGGTGTTTCTTGTAGAAACATTATTAAAAAGAATCCTAACAAAAAACATTTTAATGTTAGAAGCAAGTATTTTCTTTGTGGTAAGAAGGAGAAATACTCCACGTCCAAGTTTGCCTCTTTTTGACATTTTATTTCAAATTACAGGCTTTTCAAACTAGTAGCTAGATAAATTTTCCTACATAAATTGAATTTCTAGAAAATCTTTGAGTGAAAAACAAGAATTAATGCATTGGAGATGTGAAATAATTTGACAAATATGTGTTATTTTGTAGAAGAAATTCCAATCTTTTTTGTTAGAGAAAGTAATGAGCCTATAAGTATTTTTAAATATTTGTCATACTATTTGTTTAGAATTTATGTAGTTCAATAGAAGGGATTTTTCTGTTGTTGTGTTCTTTAATTAGAAGTAATAAGACACCCATGCCTTTTCATAAAAGCGTATGTGATTTTTGAGCAATATATTGTCTTTTTTAATTGTTCTTGTTTAATTCTACCTATTTAAACTTCATGTTTCTCAAGCTGAATCTTAGGGTTTTACACTAAATATGAATCATTATAAACACCACTACTGTTGGTTAAAATTGTAGAATTTTATTGAAAGATTTTTACTTCGTTGTTTAATGCATACAATTATTTTTTCTTAAATAAGATCCTGCTAGGTGTTCTTCAAATTCAGTTTTGATTCAGATGTTAAGACTAAATTGAACTTCAGAGGCCAAGCTATATCAGATTTAGTGATATAAATAGATAAATTGGGGAAGTTTGTTGTATATCTTCGTATAATTGATCTGTACTTTCATAGGACATTTTCAGAAAAAGAGGTGTTTATTTGACACATTTCACATCATTAAAATGCAGTTGCAGATGCTAAAAAATAGGGGAAATCTACCTTAATATTTCACCCTGCTTTTAAATGTGAATATCCAATATTAATACTTAGATTTAATTTGATTTTCATTTTTATTTTATTTACTCTTAAATATGGGTAGCTGTGTATTTGAAAATCTATTCTGTCTATACGGCTGAACAAAAAGGGAAAAGTCGTACTTCCAAGCAACACATTTTTAGAAGGTCAGAATGATTAAATTCATTCTCAGTAATGTAGTTTTTCTGTTCATGCTTTTTATTGACAGCCTTTGTTTCTTAAAGAAACTTCATTGCTATTTTTCTGTTTAAAGAGAAACATAGCAAAGAAACAGATGTGTCCCATATAAAATATGCAATAAATCTTGTCTCACAAATTCTTTGCTCTGAACTTTCTGACAGAAACTGTCAAATATCCACTTTAATTCTAGTATAAAATGTTCACTTTGTGTCATGGCGCCAACCACCATATGCTGGAATAAAGTCAGTAAGCAGCAATAAAAAAAGGCAACACGGGCACCTTTGAAACAGTACAAGCAATCAGCAGTGAGAAAGGTCCATATAAATCTATGGAGAATTAATCTCAGCTTTGCCACTATCCTGCTGTGCATTTACAATGAGACTTTGCTCCCGACCACCAGAAGTGGCTAACTGTGCAGGAGGAGTGTATCCTAATGAGGGGAAAACGTGGGGAAAACAAAGCAGCAGCTCTGCACCCCCCAGCCCCTGTTTGGATCACCTAGAAGAGCGTGTCCTAGTGCGTTCAAACACGCGGGGCCACCGCGCGTCAGGGTCTGTACTTTGGCTGATCATGTGAAACCAATCTTGACGGAGCTCAATCAGCAGAAATAACTCGAGCTCCATAAATCTTTGTTATCATTCCACAGGAGGAGGCATTGCTGGGGATTTGCTCTCCTCAAACTCTTCAGGCCGCAAATTTCACAAAGCTTTTCTGAAATTAGTTTGATTATATTTATATAATCATTCATTCTTTACCCAACAGATTAGCAGTTGGTTCACTACCAAATTAAGTTTTTCTTCAATAATATTTTTCTTTTGAGATTACCTGTTTCTTACCTGCTTTCAGTAATCATTCAACTATTTAAAAATATTGTCCTTGATATAAGAACGGGCCAAGCTTCAAAATTTTTATTTCTGCTTACAGTTACAGATAATCTGGATAGTTAGTTTTCCCAGACACAGAACAGATTGGATTTAACCTTGTTCTGTCTGAAAGGATTAGAACTAATTTTTCAGTTCTGTAAACTGTTTAGATACATTTAGTCAGAGACTAATCTTGGAATTAAAACACAACATTATAGGAGTTTATTAGAAAGAAAGAATTAGAATATGTATCTTTCTAGTGTTGAAGTACTAACATGCTTTAAAAATAGTTATTATCTGGAACACCAAGTGTGGGAGAATGTGGGATTAATGTTTTGGTTACATTTTAACAGAATGGAGTTTCAAATAATTTAATTGAATAAATAAAATTGAAAAATGTAATGCTAACTCTTGTTTTGTAATTAATGCCTCCAGAATACAGGAAAATAAGACTAGTGTTAGTCCTAGTTTTAATGAAAAAATTACTGGTTTGTATGGAAGTTAATTCTCTTCTAATTTAAAAATCTTTCACAAAATACAATAGAAGCATCATACTAAGAAACATTTTCAGAAATAGAAGAATTTATGAAAATAAATACAACTGTTTTTTTTCTTCCTGGTTAGTTTTAATGTTCTGGTAAAATGACCTTCAACACTTTGTTCTGGCACATTTATAGACAGCATTATCACTTTTAAAAGAAAACATAATTTCCTAGGTTTTTTATTACCTATGATAATAAACACTTTCTTGAATGTGTTGCTTGAGCATGTTCTGCTGGTATTGTCTCTCTCTCTCTGTGTGCAAGTGTCTGTAATTTGTTATGTTTTCGTAACATCAAAAATACTGAACCTAATATTTAGCAATTTCTATATGGTAATCATTAATTATTTCTTGACACATACTTAAGATACAGGTTGACAACTTATATTCCTGATAACTTCTGAGATACTTGTTTGTTAAGAAGCTTTCCAAGACTGCACAGAGACTCTTTGTGCTGTAGGAGCATTTTTACATTCACATCATTGGATGTGGGTTTCTTAGTTAAAAAAAACCCCAAAACTTTTGTACCACTGCCGAGGAAAATAAACTTGTGAGAACTGTTTCAGGGAAAGGTGATTAAGACCTCATGGCAGCAAGTGTTCTGAAGATTGTTTTGAAAGGATTTAAGATGTCTATACCAGTGTTTAAACTATCTTAAAAAAAAAAAAAGGCATAGCCAAATTCTGTGTTAAAAATGTGATATATTTTAATTTAAAGAAGAGATAAAAGAAACAAGGCTCATGTGATCACACTGCTTGTTGATTAATCCCCTGTCAATAATTTTTAATGCTTTGTCCAATTTTGACCAAATGTGACAAGGTTAGAGATCCTGAGATATTAAGCTCTTAAAAATCTCAATAAAAATACGTGGCTAAACAGACAAGAGTGACCCTATTAGCCTTCCAGGGAGAGCAAGGCTGTATCATGAACTCACCCCTTAATTAAACATTAATGAATCCATCTGGGAACTAAAGTACAGACCCACAGTAGACCCAAGTTTCATTGATTCCATTCTCCCAGACCTTCTTGTTTAACTGACAGCATGGAAGAAAAATCTCTTCATAGGCATGGGACTGTTTTGTTTGGGGATTCTTTGCATTGAAATAGAAAACGATATTAGTCATACAATCAAATACATAGAATTTCCATGCTGTCTGTTGAATTCCCTGAGTTCATAAAGCCTACCAATTAGAAGTTAGTAACTGGCTAAACACAGTTTATCAAGTAATGCATATTAGAAAATTTTTTGCTAGTAAGCTGTATATAGAACATAAAAATTCTTTTCACTATTTCTCAAATTCAACATTTTTATAAGACAAAAAGCCCTAGCATGAGAGTGGTGGACTGTAGCCATGTGAAATAATTTGCACTCATATACAAATTTGAAATTTAATACAGTACAACAATAAAAAAACTCCAGAAAGCGTTTTACACTGGATGTATTCTCTCATGTTTGCTATGTTTATATATGAAATCAACTAAGTAATAAGAATTCTTTTGTTTAGAGCTAAATTAAAAGTAATACTATTTCTCAAAATACAGGGTTATATTAGAAGTAACTCAATATAATAATGTAGAAGTGGGACAAAATTCAGGTTTCTTGTACAACTCTAGACACATAGATGTTTCTTGAGAATATCTCTTCCTAGATCAGGATACACAACTCCTCTAGAATTTTTGAAACATCATAGTTTGTAAAAAATCGAAGATTATTGAGAAAACTTGCTCAATTATTAGAATTAAAAGTATAAATATCTGACACCGCAAAATCCATTTTTACTGTGAGTACCTAATTTTTGGGACTTCTATACCCTCTGCTGCTAAATTCTTAATTATACAATGTTTTCAAAAAGTAAAACAGTTCTAAAATTAGATTCAGTCTGTATGAAATGAAAAACTTCATCCTAGTAGCATATGACACTAAATGAGGAAATTATTTTCCAGGTCTTTAACAATTCCAAGGCCCCAGTTTTCATACTGAGCTCCAGACTCACTTTCGTTAGTCAAAACATGTTTTTAAAAAACAATGTACTCCAGTGTGATAATGAAAAAAATAAAATTAAGACAATCCATTTTCTGATTGTACATTGTTTTGCATTCATATGTGGATTTTTTTTAATACTTGTTTATTTGCACTTGACATTTTTTAATTTGTTTAAAAGATGCTATTAATTTTATTTCCGTTCCTTTACAATTGACATTTCAAGAAAGCAGATTCTGGCAGTGTCAGGTATTAAAATACAAGTTCATATGTTATATAATAAAAATTATTTTATATTTGTAAGTGTTGTATTCACAGCTTTTTATGTAGAGCCCAGTCTTTTTCTAGAAAGTGAGATTACACTAAGAATAAAAAGATTAAATGGGTGTTAATGATATTTATGAAAACTTTTATTTTTAGCTACATGCTGTTGGCTTTGCTATCATCAGCAAAAACAGTAAAGCTTCATAGAGATTGTTTAACATGCTGGATCGAGTTGTTGGACACCTTTAATAAAAAAGGAGCTATAGTCTTGATTATTATGTGTATAAACAACCAAATTACCCAATTTGTCTTAATCTTAGGATTCATCTCTGTGGCTATATGATTACTGTGTATGGCTGTGTGCTGTTGTACTGGGTCCAGCTGGGATGGAGTTAATATTCTTCATATCAGCTGGTATGGGATGTGTTTTGGATTTGTGGCTAAATCAGTGTTGATAGTACAGGAGTGTTTTGGCTATTGTTGAGCAGCACTTGCACATTGTCAGGGCTTTCTCTTTGTCTCACTCTGTCCCCTCAGTGATACGCCAGGGTGGGCAAGAATTGGAAGGGGTCACAACCTGGATAGCTGACTCAAACTCAGCATTCCATGCATGTAATGTCATGCTCAGCAAAGAAAAGGGAGAGGAAAGGATCTGGGGAGAGGTAGTATTGCTCCAAAAATGGCTAGGCATCACTCTGCCCTTGCATCACTTTGGGTTTTTCTTCCCCTTTTCTTCACGTATTGAGCTGTGTTTATCTTGACCCATAAGGTTTTCTCACTTTCTTTGCTGTTCCTATTCTCTCCTCTATCTGACTGAGGGGGAAAGGGGAAAAGTGAGTGAGTGGTTTTGGGGTGCAGAGCTACTGGCCACAGTTAACCCACGGTGATTCTAAAACAGCAACCCTTGGGAAAGGGTTTAGATTGCTCATGGAGTTCTTTGCAGCTCAAGGAAATGCCATGTGCTAGCAAGTGCATCCCTATGAAAGTTTTGTTTTCCATGCTGTTACTTTTAGGCCAATATGGCTTGAGTCAAGCATTTCCCAAAAATTAAATCTATTCAAAATTTTCAGTGTTAACAGATGTAGTGATATCAGAACCAAAGAGGGCTTATTTCATCCCACTCTAATGCTGCTGGTCATTGTACTACTATAGTATAGTATGCTAGTAGTTGGAGCATGTCAAGAATTTTGTTCAGAAACAAAAAAAACCTGTATAACTGTAGAGCTTTTGATGATCCTCTGTAGTCATTTTGCCCACCTAGGACACCTTTGAGGTTTTTCTTCCAAAGTCCCTGATTAAACAGGGTTATTAAACAATTTCTCTTGCATTACTGTTGTACTTTGGGTGGAAATAGATCTACTCTAGCCTGGGAGCCTTCTGGGTTCAACTTCTGATACCCAAGTATATCAGCAGTTCTAATACCTAAGAGATTTGGATCTCTTATTTCAAATGGTGATAATGCTTTCAAAGCATGGTTCATGCTTTACAAAGACTGAGAAAATAAGGTCAATTGTTGCTTGTTCTCCTAACTTGATACTGTCATAGAATGTGATTTTTCTCACTTTGGGAAAAGATAACCCAGCTGAACCTCTCAGGGGGCATACTTTTCTTGCTCAGCCATAAAATCATGGGTTTGCATGTTTCTAGGATGGGGTTCATGTTTTGGCTACATTTCAACATGCCTACCTAAGAGGTTTTAGTTTTGACTAATGAGGAAGGTGGGTTCCTGTGAGACTAGAAATGTCATAATAACCTTTTGTCACTGTTTTAACAGACTCTGTCCAGGCTTTATGAAGTTCCAAGAGGAATGTCAGTAGAGGTTTTGATTTGGTTGGTTGGTTGGTTTTGTTGTTTGCTTTTAAGGTTGAGTTGGTTTTTTTGGATTTTGGGGGGTTTTTTTGTCTATGTCTTATCATAGATTCTCTCTTAATCTTAACTGTGATTGACTGGAAGACATGAGTCAGAAAAGACATCTCCCTCCTCAAAGCAAAAAAAAAACAAACAAAAAACAACCTTGTTTTAGGGTGTTGTTTTCCCTATGCAGAAAATGCTATAATTTACAAAGCAGTCTCTTAAAGTTCTTGAAACATACATTTTTGAATCACAGGAACTCAGCCTTGGAATTTAAAATGAAGAGTTCTGATATCTCCATCCTATCTCCATCCTAGTTTTTACAGTTTTCTTGTCATTACAAAGGTTGTCGCTGCTCCAAAATGCTTAGAAAATTTGTAAAAACTTTATGCATCAGATCTTTCAACTCGGAAAGTAGTAAAATACTGAAAAATAAAAGCTGTAATGTGTCCAACTAGATCAATACACTTCAGTGAATTACCCTTCTTACATGCGTCGATATATTTAAGGTCAGAGAGAAATACCAGAAAATTTATCCACTCAGACTCAATGAGGGTTAAAATTTTCACTAGAGAGGCAGAAGTAACCGAGAGGTTTTTGTGTAGTTGTGGCTACTCATTTTTCTTTCTTTGTCTTTCTTTGCACTTTTCTTAGTGCATCATCATTCTCTGCTTGCCTCTGTTAGTTACTGACCTTCTCAATTTTCAGTCTGTGCTGGTATCCAGTATTTTCTTTCCTTTGTTCTTTAGAGATCTATTTCATAGTAGCCTGATGCATGAAGAGGTATTGGTTCTGTTGTAACTGGAAGCTGCTGTGCATACATTAGACCTGTTAAAAATAAATATTTTCTGGTAATTTCTCATTTTCAATATAGTGGTTCATGTATTCTTCCATCCTCAGCAAGCAGAACATATAGAAAGAATAAATTGGAGGATTTTTTTTACCATTTCACTCCAATACTACTTCACTTTTTAAACTGTTTGAGCATCGTGAATCTTTATGCTGACTTTTGCATTTCAGTAAGAGGAAGTCATCACAAATACGTGATTCATAAGACAAATTCATAAGATCATCCACCTCATGTGTTCAACGATATCTGAAGGCCCAAATGTTACTTTGGTCCTTTTGTCCCTGTTAAATATTGGAATGCATTTGCTGTGGAGCTTCCTGTTTAGTTTCCTCCTAATGGAAATCAGTTTACAAGCACCAAAACCTACCTGCAAACCAAATCAATGCTCAGTAAAGGTGCACTGTGAGGAAATGTGCTTCAAAAAGCTCATTTTTGAATGAGCTTTTGAATGCCAATAGGCACCGTATTTCAATGTTCACTGCAGTCAGGTTTTCTCTGATGCAAGACTGATACCAGG
>WAAE01034293.1:0-33349 GCA_013400495.1 Nicator chloris | reverse complement strand
AAAAAAAGTAAGAAGTGGCAGAGTGAGAAGTGAAAGAAAATAGAGTACTGAGTACTAGAATTGGGTCACAGTCCCATCTGGAAAGACTTGTGTTCAGATATTTTTTAGTCCTGCCTGTTCTGTGCCAGATGTGGGTTTTAGTTTTGAAACCTGTTGTAAGGGGCTCTTCATTAACCGTGGGGTTTCCACTTTACATACTGTCTTGTATGTTGAATGATGTCTGTCACTATTTTTACACATTTCATATTCGTTGCAGGAATATTGTCTAGGAAGACTACTTTTTATTCCCTCAGGAGTAACGTAAAACATTCTCCTACAAAACAGTGGTAGCCCTGAACTGCCTTCTTAATGGATCTTAATCAATATTTTCTTTTCTTGAATTATATGTCAGTTGATCTCATGTAAATGTGCCAGTGAAAATGCCAAAAGAACATTCACTCTGCCAGTTAATGGCACTTAAAAAACTACATGCTATCCCTTGTGTACTTTATTCTGTATTTTCTTACTTTTATTAAACAGATTCTGCAGGATTGCCCAGAGCAGCCTGAAGCTTTTAATGACATGGATCAATTTGATGAAATTGAAGCAGTTGGGAAATCACTGTTGGACAGACTAACAGTGCCTGTAGTTTATCCTGATGGGTATGTAGAATGGTTTTTCTAATGCTTTTGGAATAACAGTTTTGGTAAAGTTTTATAGTAGTCTCATATGCAGAAGAATCCTGAAGACTTATTGCTGAAATAGAAAAGTGGGTATGTTGTTTTTATAAAGTTTGAAATAGGACCTGCCTGCCTTCTGTGAAAAGGTGGGAAAGAATTTTTAATGAGTATTACTGCACTGCCTTTTTAAAGTAGTCTCTTTTTCACACTGAATGATTATTAGATTTATGCAGTCTTTGCATCTGCACAGTATGCAGAAGTGACAGAAGAATGACCAGTCCCAGTCTCTTCTCCCTGAAAAAAGATACCCAATGAGAATGACAGGATTTCTATTTATTTGCAATTCTATCTAAGCCAGTATATTGAATATAAATCTATATTTGATTTATTAAGTAAACAAAACAGTACTTCCCTCAAGAGTACTCATACTAACTTTATATTGGTAGTTCTCTTAAGCTACAAAAGCAAATTGAATTTGGAATCTCAGCCATCATAAAACTCCATTCTCTGTGTTTAATGATGTCTATTGTTATGCTGAGCTTGTAGTTAATTTCTGTGTGAGTGCCAAGCTGTGCCAAGCTATGGAACAAGTCTCTGGTGTGTAGGATGCCACACCGTAATGCAGAAGGTTTGAAATAAGTGTATTGAATTAAAGGCTGAAACCTTGAGATGATGAGATAGCATCAGGCAACTGCATTAAGGGTTACCTGAAGTCTGTCTGAAAAATACAGTTGCAGGAAGCTGGTCATGAAAATTTATTGTCTTCTTATTTCGAAAATGCCATATGCCTTCTATGTATAGATCCTTCTGTAGTATAGATCCTTCAATACAGAGTGCTAATCATGAAGATGGGCCCAGGCCTGAAATAGTAGTGATTTTTACTGTTCTTTCAATAGTGAGTTTGAAAACAGTGGAGGATTTTATAGCTGTGGAAAAAAAACCAAGACAAACAAAAAACTGACCCAAAACCAGATCAAGAAGTGTTTGTTGTTTTTGTATAACATCTGTGTAGCAGATTAAAGTAGCAACTGTCCAATCCTGGGCATTATTTCTAACCCCTCTGGCATTCCAGTAGAGTTTTGCATATCCCCCTTCACAAAAATGCTATCCTAGTTGTCCTGTCTCTCAGGACTCCCTGCTCATCATCCTGGCGTTCTGGCTTTGAAGTGCTTGACACATAGTTTGCAAAGGGTTTGCTTATTATCAGAAATAGTTTGAGATTTAAGAACATGCCAAATGCCATAAAAGCTTGGGAGCATTTTCATCAGCCTGTTCACTTCTTCAGACCTTTGCCAGTATCTTTGGAAATTCAGGTCACTGTTCCCTGTCCTGCTCATGGCTTCTGCTCTGTATGAGGAAATGCTGTGATCCATGTGCAGTTACACAGTTCGACCAGTTGCCTCCTCAAATGAGTCCATTCCCGCATAGAATAACTTTTCTGTCCACTTTTGCCTGTCTGAAAGTCCTTTATTCTTGTACCATTTCCAAAGTGTACAGCTTCTCTGCTTTGTGACTAGATTTAATACATGTTCTTCTGAAACACATGTTCTGTTTAAACCCTCCCATTGCTGACACCTTGGTTAGCGGTTTCCGTAACATTTCAGCTGTTCTTTGTTGTATTTGAATTATACAGCCATGTGTTCCTTTCAGTTTGAGAGGTAGATGGCATAATTTAACAGCATGTGGTTGCCTTAACATGTGAAGAGTCCTTTAGTAATGCAGCAATTTTATAATCTCAGAATTCATGTATAGACAGGTATCATGGATTGTCACAGTATGCAAAATTGTCAGACTGACTTGGGGGAGAGCCAGAGAAGGAAGGTGAGAAAGAGTGTTGGGAAGCATCCAGTTGCACTTGTAGAACAGTGCCTTGCTGTTCAAATCACAGAATGGTTTGGGTTGGAAAGGACATTAAAAATCATCCAGTTTCAATCCCCCTGCCATGGGCAGGGACACCTTCCACTAGACCAGGTTGCTCAAAGCCCCATCCAACCTGGCCTTGAGCACCTCCAGGGACAGGGCAGCCACAGCTTCTCTGGGCAACCTGTGCTATGTCTCACCACCCTCAGACGTCTGTTGAAAGTGTCTTTTGGATATGAAAGGCTCACTGAGTATTTGTAACAATTTCATAAAAATTTGCTGTTGAGTCTCGTCACAATGTCTCTAAAGCCTTTTAAAGGTGGCTTTTAAATGACAAGTGGAAAAAGTGACTATTTTTCTTATCTGCTTTATGTTTTCTACTGCAATTAACAGGTCTATTCATGCACTGACTTACTTATTACTGATAATTTATTGTGATTTGTTTTTTTTCTAGGTCTGAGCAGTACTTTGGGAGCCCAAGTGATATGGCTTCTGCAGCAGAACACATTAGAGAGAAGATGAAGTTAGTTAGCCTGAAAAAGCAGCAGCTGAGACAACCAGAAGCCACTACCCCAGACAGCTAATACTGACCTTGTCTATGAATTCATAACAGGACTTCAGTTTGTAATCCAGCATGTTATTTGCATATTACAGAATTTGGTATAATATATTAAAATGCATTTCACAGCTGTTACATCTCATCTTTTTTTCAAAGTAAATGTTCTCAGCATCTTAATACTGTACATCTGTCAAGCCATAATTATTTAACATGCTATGAAATCATAGATTCCAAGTATCTTATGAAAAGGAACTGTAAACTTTGCACTGAAATTTGCTGTAAAGCTTTACCTGACCTGTCAGCTGCTTCTTAGTTAGACAGCTGATGCAAGCTTTGAGTGGTGCTAATTAAAGTGTTAGAAGTTCCATATTATGAAACTCTAGATCTTTGCTTCCCCCATGCCCAGGTGATGTAGTAATTTTAGACTATAAGAAAAGTACCTGCAGTGTAGACTGTGGTAACCCTGTAATTTTAATTTGAAATACTTTAAAAAAAAATCATTTTTATTGTGCCAGTATGCAGCCTGCCCATCAGATCTTTGATATATCAAATTCATTAAACAGATGTTTTCTTATTTGTATTGATAATGTATTAAAAGCTGTTTGTGCTTAATAAAAATCATCTTTTTAAAATCTAAGGTAAATTTGTTCTGGTCTGTATTTCCAAATATTGTTTATGTTATGTTTTTATGATAAATGGGAGTAAAAATATTTAGTCCCACAATATATTTATAAAGTCTGTACAATTTTTCTGATGAAATACATTGTAGCTATAATGTGTTATATGGAATATAAGGGAACTCCTCTTGAACTTTATTGCTGGGTATGAAAGTCCAGGCTATTTTTTTCTTTCTTTCTGATAGCAATACTTGCATAAAAGTAAGATGGTATTTGCCTAAGTCAGTGTTATATTAATCATAGTTTTGGTCCCTTGTAAGTTTCTAAGTCCTTTGTTTCCCTTTGAATGGAGAATCCAGAATAATGTGAATATCCCCGTTGGTACCTTTGCGGTTAAAGGTTTTTGTGTAATGAAAAGGAAATTAACATGAGGTTCATAACTTAAAACTGTGAGATTAGCAATAAAATGCAATTTATTCAGAGAAGGGAATTGGATTGAAACCAAATCAGCTGTGTGCATGGATTTGTTAACTTCTTAATCTTCAGGATGCAATCTGGATACATCAATTACTATATTTTTGGAAGATGGTGTGGCATCTGACCATTTTGGAGTACCGTGTGTGGAAAAAACAACTGTAGGTCTGAGAACTCTGTTATCATACTCTACTTTGCTCACAGTAAAGATAATGCTGTCTTCCTGCAGGCATTGCTATTACTCTGCAGATTTTCCTGATGGATCTGTCATGCAAATATTAATTTATTTTTTTAGTTTCACGCATTTTTTCCAGAGGAAAGCAATGTTTCAAATCAAGCTGTTTATTAAAAAAGGAGTAATTCCAGGCTTACCGGTAAATTCAGCGATGAAGGTATTTTTCCTCTTGGGATATTTTGGCAGAGGAAATACAATTTTTTTTAATGCTCTTAATACAATGGTACAATATTACATTAATATTAGTTTAAAACTAGCTGAAGTTTTACAGACCTTATTTATAGAGAGACTTTTTTGATACAATCTTTTTCAAATTTAATTTAGTTGTTTAATTGTACTTGAGAAAGCTGATGCTATTACGGCTAGTATTTGGAGGATATAAATTCATTTGGAAAGAACCCAAACATGAGAAGTGTGCATATATTTCATATAAAGTACAATCACAGAAGTAAATTAATATGGTCATTAATAAGCACCATGTCTCCAGTTCTGCAGCATTTATAAATTGAATCTGCTTGTGGTAAATAATGCTCTGCAGTATAAAATCTCATTAAATTGTTAGAGTAAGCAAGTATTACAAACACTTTAAATTATTTTCAGATTTTTATTTTATTTTAGGGTTTTTTAAATTTTATTTTATTTTTTTACTTTGTTTAGGAGCTCAATGCTGTATGCAAACCCAGGGCAGTATCAGAAGCTCTTCACTCATTCCTGTGACAGCTGCATGCACAACTTGGAACTGATGACTGCTCACCCCAGTAACCCTGATGTTAATTTTGGCTCAGTGCGTGTAGTCCAATCTTGACACTGCTCTTATCTGTCGTTTGACATTCCTAGGGGCCAGTGGATCCTGACTTTCACCCCGTTGACTCTAATTGAGTCTCCAATACATCCTAGGCTGTGCCAGCTTTTGCTCTGCATCTCTGCTCTCTTCCTCTGGAATTCCTTGCCTTTAGGTAAATCAAGTCTGGCAAAGGGCTGTTTTCCATCACTTTGCCATTTGGCCCTTTTCTATGTATCAGGAATGAGGGCAAGTAGTTTTCTAAGTCGTGTTGCACGAGAGTCTGCCAGGTATTTCAAATCCTATGAACTCTGAGACTTCCTAGCTTACTGAAACAATGGAATAAACATTTTCTTTTAATACTGCTATTGAATGTAACTAATTGAGAGAGGGTTTTTTGGGCTGGTCTTGACTCTTACTCCATCGTCTGTGGTAGTACTTGCTACTGAACCTTTAGAAATGAACAACCTTTACTAGCACACGAAGTCAATGAGCTACAGACTTGCTAAAAAGCAAAAAACCCTGTGCTCAATTAAGCCCTTGTTACTTGTCTGTGCATTTACTACTGCAAACAGAAGGGGTGGCTCTACTTGTAGCTCTTGCTCTGCATTTATTTGGTTGCAAAAATAATTCAAACAATGGAGTTCCAAAAGATGCAAATATGTTTCGGATTTTTTAAACAGAGATCACTTTTAGTGGAGGATCCAGTGCTGCTAGGTGTGAGATGGGGAGATACCCACAGAAAGGGAAAGATTGATTGTAAGGATTGTAACTGTTATGCCCCTTGGTACGTTACAACTAATGACTTGGAAGTGATGGATTCAATCCTGTTCATGGTAAGGAAATAAGCACCAAGATTTTCTGTGTTCCTGTTAGCCAAATGTGGATGTATTTGAAATGTTTCAAAATACAATAACTATTTTGTTACTCTTGCTGGTAATGTAATCCTGAGTGTGCTTTTTGTGACACTGAATGGAAAGGTGATCTACTTGGTAAATGTCATCCCTTTTTCCTAGTCCATCAGTCGCACAGACTGACAACCATAGAAAATGCTTATACCTACAAGCTCTTTTATTGCAAGAGGTGTGTGGACTCTTGTATTAGTGTCCATAAAAATGTTTGGTGCTGTTCACTGCTTAACTTTATATTGTGTTTAGTGGGGTTAATGAGGTTATATTTTTCTTGGGAAAAAAACCAGATTTGGACCATGAACTTCTATAGCTTCGTGTGAGTGACTGATTTAGTATTCAAATAAAGCCACTCTGGAGGTGCAGCAGTAGGTGGAGAGGGGCTGTGTGCAGAGCAGGATCATATAGCACTTCTTATTCCATCATGCTAGCCAAGGATATCAGTGCCAGCTGACAAAAAGATGAGGAGAAGATTTTTTTTCCATCACAGTAAAAAACATAAAAGTGTCAGTAGGTCACAATAACAAAGCAAGGTTGTCATGGGCTTTCTGCAACAGTAATGACATGTAATGGTGTTATATTAGCCTCTAGTTTCCTGAATTATTTCTGCAGGATAATTTTAATCTGTTTAAGGGGATTATTAAGAAGGAGGAAGAAGGAAAGCTTTTGGAGCTACAGATGAAATTCTTAAGTAGCTCTGAAGCTAAAATGCTGAGAAGTGGATGAATCAAAGATTTGCTGATTGCTAACTTCTGAAAGATTGACTTAGTATCTCTACAGATTGTTGTATTGGTAAAAAGGGAGTTAAGACTGTAAAAATGCTAAGTTGTTAGATTTCTGTTCTAGTTTAAAAAAATAATCTAGTTCACAAAAAATAATTAATTGAAACATATAGAACAATAATCGATACATATGTAATAGCTGCAAAAGTACCTGAATGTGAGCTGCAGAGCCAAAAACTGTTTGAGTACCTGTAATTTGCATAACATTGTTCCAAGTAATTAATTAATTCATGATCTCTTTGGAGAGGTATAGTCTTTTCCAGGTTTGTGGAGAACTGATACACTCTGAAATAAGATAAAAGGCGAATAGTCATCAGTTACGCTATTTGTGGTTCCTTGCAGAATCATTTTGAGTCTCGGTGGATTGAGTCTTCTGTAGTGTGCCATTCCCACAATTTCCTGATGTGTAACAGTGCAGGCAATTGCAGAGGTCCTTCTGCAGAATCAAAATCCGATGTTAGGAAAATATTATGGGTTATCATTTTAAAATTTGTGATTTTCACAGTCATCCCTCTTTTGTTTCCTTCAGTTAAATAGTGGAGGGAATCATTTTAGTACTGATGCCTGTCAAGACTGCATCTTAATTGAAAATTCTATTAAAAATCTAATTGCGCGCCTTCTGCAAGGCTATGGATTCAAGGAGTGCAAGATATTTTTCATCTGATGCTCAATGGAGGTGGTTTTGTTGTGAAAGTTTACTGTGTGAAAACACACATTAGATTAAATAACCACAGAAGAAGGAGACTGATTTCCCACTTTTAATGGGTGCCTTTATATATATCTCCCAAACACATGGTATTTTAGGACCATTTTTCTGTGATTCCAAGATTAATTTGGAACATGAATATGAATCACTGAAGAAACTTGTGAGAATACATCTGATTCTGTGAAATTGGAAGACAACATATCACATATCAAAGCTACTCATCAAAACAGATGCTGGTGTCACTGTAAAATTTTACTTAAGTTGATACAAGAATGAATAGAAACAGAATAAATTAAAAAGCTTTTAGTATATTTAAAACACTAATGAAACACTTAAGCTCAAAATAACAAGGCAAATTAATGTAACAGCCTTCTCTTTTCCTGTCAGTTGACTTTAGTTTACATGGATCTCTATGACAGCAAAAATGCAGGAATATTATACAGAGACAAGAGGAAGGCTGAGTCAGGAGATAAATGCCTCTTGTGAAAAAAATGCTTTCTTAAAATTTCATATGTGCTGAGGAAATATATTGGAAAACATTGAAAAGTGAGAATTCCCATTTTTAATTTAAGTTCAATGGGAAAAGTTCAGCTAATTTTCCAGATACTAGTCATATTTACGGTTTATAGGCCAAAGAGCAAAGAGTGGGACTAACATTTCTGACTTTTGAAGCATGAAGAAAAGCAAAGGAAACTTTATTTGGTATCATTTTGGAATACATTGAGAGAAGTTTGTTAAGTGGAAACAATTGGTTGTGTTACCAAAAGTTGTGCAGATAATTTACCTTCTTTTTAGTGCAGACAAACCACAGGTTTTTATATAATAATGCAGTTTCATTGGCAGTTTAATGACAGCATTGAAACATCAAGTGTGTTGCGATTACTGAATGCCGAGCAGAATCTACTTTTTTGTGCACAGGTAACTAAAAAGTGCTTCAAAGTAAGTGTGCTTAAAAGCTTAATTTAAAATTGTTGTGCATTTTTATTTATAATTATACAGTGTTAAATAGATTTTTTTTACATATTAGGAAGCCTTTTAGCTTTTCCACTAGCAGCTAGCTGATAATTGCTATCAGACACCACTGATGCAAGCTCCTGTTGGGAAACCTCTTAATGCACATTGGATTTGTATGTAAAGGGGGAGAATACTTCAAGCTATGTAAAATATCCTATTGATTTACTAAGCTCACACATCTGTGCTTAAAATGTTTGAGTGGACCTCATGTGACCACCCCTACTTTCTAATACTCAGAATGTAAAACTCTCTTTGAGAAGGCAGGTTGAACCACAGATTATGTGTCAAACTTCTGTAGCAAACCATGCCACTGTATCCATGGCCCAGATGACTGATGCCTTTGCACATCCTGCTAAAACTTGGTGTCCACTTATGGCATATAAGTGACACTTGGCTCTTCTGAGGATCCTAATGTTACAGATCTCAGCCTTGTGCTGTCTGCTCTGCTACAATATTGTCGCTGTCAGAAGGCAACATATGTTTCATGGATTAGAAAATAGTGAAAATGAGGTTTCATGGTAGCTCTAGGTCCTAGAACACACACACATGCTTGGGCAGCTCTGTGTAGATGTGTATTGTGCTTGGAATAAGGCTGTGACAGCTCGTGGTAGAACAGCCCTGAGACTTCAGTGAAGTCCTGAGAATCACTGGCTCTATTTAAATAATATAAAAGTTTATAGGTTGGGCCTTAAAAACTTTGGAGCCTTTTCCTAGACCTTACACCAAAATTTAATTCTGGTCATTAATAAATTATGAAAATAAAGTGGAGAGGAAAGCTTATCTTAGCTCTAAGAATAGACTTTTGGAGGAATTGAGAGACCTGTAACTTGAGACATTCTATCTCAGAATGAAGCATGAACAAATACCTATCAAAACCCTGATTTTAATTTGTTAGTGTTCTCCATTTTGACAGGAGCAGTCAATGTATTGATTTCAGGGGTGTCATTTTTAGGCATGGTTCACTATGTTATGCTTGGTTTGCAGTGAATGAGTTGCCATCTCAATTTTGAGTTTTCTGCTTCCCATGTTCATTTTCGTAGCATGAGTTGCAGATGGTGGGTGACAACATATTCCCACTGTCACTGCTGAATTTCCAGGCATGCCAGGATTGCTCCTGATTCCTGTGCCTCACAGGATGAGAGACTGCAGAATTCCAGTGGGCTGTTGAGCTCCAGTAGGACGTTTCTCTGAAATACTCTGCCGGGATTTATGTATGATAAGTGTCTTTTAGCATTCCACTCTCTCCTTAAGGTTTTTAGATGAGTAGGAAAGAGAGTAGCTTTCATGGTGTCTGAGCCCTTTTCACAGGCAAGTCTTACAGCATGTTTACTCAGTATTTAATGTAATTGTGTGATACGAGTCTGACTTTCACAGACTTGGGAACAAGCCATGATCTAAACTGGTACTAAGAGCAGCCTGTTCTTTTTCTCAAGCCCTGTATGCAGCTCTGTGTGCCTCAATTGGATGGTAGATAACTGCAAGCTGGGCTCAGCAGGGTGAGGATTGTGCAGTGTATTCAACACGTTTGAGTGCTACTCCACGTATCAGTGGTGATGATGTGAATGTGATGCCCACTGTCTGCTTTATATCACTTGATGCCTCTCAGAGCGTGGCCTTCCTCCTCTCCTCCTCCTCAAGACTAATGTATCCAAAGGAACACAGTAATATGGTGACATATAATCCAGGGTTAATATTAGTGCTTTGCTTGAAACAGCATCAAAAGGCTGCAGTGAGCCACGTGTTCAATGAGCCTTGCTGGCTTTTTATTGCCACTCATCGCATGTGGCCAATTTGTTAGGTAGCTGCTGTTTGCAGGCATCATTTCATGGTGCATTACTTCTGCAGAACCAGCCACACATGAAGAAGCCAGGGCATTTGTTCCTGTAGGTGGCAGAAATGTGAACCATTTGAGTGATTTTGTATTCACTGTTAGCTTTTAGTTCTTTTCCATGTATTGCTTTGTCTTCTGGATTTTATCAGAGGTATGTCCACATGTCTATACCACTAAACTCTCTTCTTCAGCAGCAATGTCATCAAAGACTTTGCAAGCGATCCAACAGACATTTAAAGACTTTCTTCATTGTTTCCATAGAGTTTACTTCTGGGATGAAATGGTTGATACTGCCATTGTGTGTTGGGAGGGGGTGAAACCTCGTCAATATTAAGGAGTAGCAAAATGTTACAGTCATGAAAATCATGCACACCAACCGAGACTATTAAAAGCACAGCTGAAATAATTTTCATCTTAGAACACTGAGATGATGGGGTTTTTCCCCTATATGTAGTAGTGAGACCTGAACAGCAATAGCAAGCAAAAAAGAAAGGTGGGAAAACCATTTGGTGAATGGTGTTTTTCACATATAGTGACAATATTTATAAAAATCTTTTGGTTCAATATGTGGCCTTTAATGTTTTGGAAGACCAAGCTCATCCTTTGAAGTCAGTTAATCAAACACCCTGCTCTTCACTTTCTCACTCTGTTTCACTTTTTGAAGGAAAAAAAAAGGAATATTCACAGAGTGAGAAAGACTAATGTAGAGAAAGGAGTTTAATTAGAGGATACTTATCAAATATCAGATCAAGTGGACAAAAAAAGATACACAGCCCATGAAGTACTCTTGCATGGTATTTTTATCCCAGGAACACTGAGACCAAGGTTCTGAAACATGGTTACTGCAGATCCTGCTGTGTTGACAAGGGGTGACTTACGGTACATCATCTATCTCTGCTTCTGAAAAGATTTACGTTTAATGAAACCAAGACAGAGGACTCCTCAAAAGTGTCTGTCAATTTAGCCCAAATTCTGGGATTCCTCATTAAAATGTGGATTTCAGTCTTTCAGCTCTCTCCTGGAATTCCTTATGTTGGAGTCAAGCTCTGTGAGTTAAAAAATGGAGGCAGTGAAATAGTTAAAAATACCTTTTCTCTTGATTTAGCTAAAGAAATAACCCATAGTAATTGTATAAAATTGTACAAAACCCACAGTAATTGCATAATTTGTAAAAAAGTCTAAATCTAATATTCCACCCTGCAACTTGAGAAGATTGCTTAGGATTTTTTTTTAAATCTGAATAATACAGTAAAACATACTGCATGATTTTAAAAAAGCAGTGCAAAAATAGGCAAATATGAACTAGTAAAGATTTGCAATTACATTAGCATTGTTATTATTTTAAAATTCCTTGATATACATCTCTTTTACCTCAAGGCCTCATATTAACACGCTGATTATGATCAGTTGCAGATTAGGGGACAGGAACAGACTGGAGCAAAACCTACTGCACAGCAGTGACACCATGGCTCTCCTGTAAACCTCCTGTAAAAATGTCCATGCATTTTCAATCTGGCCAGTCAAAACCTCAATCTGGAAGTTATTTTGCATTATGAGAGTTTTACCTTAGCCCCCTAGCAATGTTATTATTGTCAGTGAGAACACAGAACTGCTCTCAGGCCATAACATCAGGCAAGTGATGCCTGAGAATGAATGCCACAGGACTCTGCCTCCTGAATTGTCTTAAGGTTAAAAACAAAGCAAGAACCTTTGTGCAATTTGAAAGATGCAAGAAGTTTACAGTTGTACTTGATTTGGTATTTCTTCTCCTCTCTTCCCCAATCCCATTATATATAGAGGGCCCCAAGTGCAGTTTTGTTTCTAACTGCAAATTTCAGCTATAATGCTTGTCTGCCCTTTGTCTCCACAATGTGAAATCATCACATCTTGTTTCCACCACACCATTAAATCTCAATTTTTGTCCTTTTTTCAAACAAAGATTGCGATTATTGTCCCAGGCAAGTCTATTTTCACGTGTGAAATTTAAGGTAATAGAGCAATGGGGATCTTTAATCAAGGAGCTGACTGCGGAGTTCACTAGAGGACTGATACTTCAGAAACAGCTGATTTGAGAAATCAGAAAAAGTGGTCAAAAGAAAATTATTCTACGATTCACAGGGAAATACTTTTGCCCTGACAGAAGCATTCTGGACATGTGGCAAAGCAAAGGAACACAGCATTGCATCCACAGAACCTGTATAAGGAGCCTGAACAGACTGTCAGATGGGAATGCACTCCTAAGATAGGCTTTCAGATCCTGGGATCACAGCATGGGAGATTCCAAAGGCGTGTGCACCTTCTGGAGCTGATCCTGGGTCCTTGTCCTGGGAATCTGCAGACAAATCCAGCAAGGACATGCTGACTGATCACTACTACAGGCAGGTAAAGGTAGTGATATTCTGTGCATATCTTTGGGGAAGACAGGCTTCTGGTGATAGGACAGCACTGTGTGCAGTGGTGTGGAAAAGTGACACCTGTCTCTGGCCTGACAGCATGGGCTGCTATGCTTTTGAAATCAATCCCATCAGGACCCTGAGCTGTGACAGAAATCTTCCTGAAGTAGCTCCCAGTTCAAGTGCACTTGCCGAGGTTCTGCTCTGTGTAGGACACCCAGTCCTGGTGCCCAAGGGGGCCAAAGGTGCAGAACACCAATTGAACACGGCCCTCTATTCCTTATGGTCCCAGTTCATAGACAGACTGTCGGGTCCTCTCATGGGAAAAGACATGAGAACACCTCGGATTCTTGCATATTTTTGTGTGTGGGGAAGGAATAATTCCTGGAACAGTAGAGGCCCAGATGTGAGGACACTCTGGAGTAGCAAGCATAGGCAAAGATTACTGATGATTATGAGATTGAAGGACATTGCCATTCCCTGAGTAGTGTTTCAAACAAAAGCTGAAGCTTGCATGAAAAAAAATGGGAGCTTTTCATCTCTCCTTTTTGCTGTTACTTCTTACCCCAGAAGACAGCTGAAAGCTCTCATCCCTACCCCATCCACCCAAGCAGGCATAGAGCAGTAGGAGATGACAGCTTCTCAGTAACCAAGACCCACAGAGCAGGTTCAAACCTTCAGAAGAAGGGAGGAGAACACCTCACTTTCCAGGTTCTGGAAGAAGAAATCAAAAGCACCAGCTATGACACAGGAAAGGTAATGCTGGCCTAATGATATGAGATGACATCAGCCTGCATTCAATTTCCCACACCCAGAGCTTTTTTTCATAGTTAGACCATAAGAAATCCCACTCCAGAAATATTAAAAAAAACCCAACACTTTGGGGCTTTATTTTTCTTAAAGTTTTCCACTAGGATAAGCATATATTCATTCCAGATGATGTCCCCCAGGATTACACCATGATGTCTTGTAGTACACACTGTCGTGCAGGCAGCTTGCTCATCATGGTGTCCCTTGGAGGCAGCACGAAGAACACTGATCTATTTAAAGTCTCCTTACCGCGTTTCTGTCCCTTGAACCTCACCTTTTGCAGGTACCCACCTGCTACTGCAGACAGCAACACTCAGATGCAAAGCAGTTTGAGCACCCAGAACGAAGATCAAATCACCTGCTCCTGGTAATGGTGTTTTTGCTATGGATGGCAAACAATGGTTCTGAAATAGGTAAATCCATCTTCGCTGCTCTTTGGTGTTTAAAGAGTACTGATTGGGGGGGCGGGGAAGTTTTGTTTTTTTAAACTGTAAGCAATGCTTCCTAGATTTATGTGGGACTTGAATTCTGAAGTGTTATATGCTAACCTTTGTAGAGTGAAGGGTCACCTGAATGGGAGGACAGAGGGAGTATCCTCATACCCTGTAGCCACACTCCTGATATGTTGAGTGAGTCACCATTTGTTTAACAGAGCTCCAGGCAAATAAACTGGGGTGAGTGGGGCTGGAATTCCAAGACTTCCTCTCCTAAGTATGCGACACAATCTGGTATTTACCTGAAAGGGACGGGCAGGACCCAGTATGTGCTCCGTGTTTGAGGTATCAAGGTCTGGAAGAGGGCAATGTGTGACCAGGACATACAGAGGAATCCCCAGCAGTATCAACCTTCAACTAGCAGTTATACAGGATGGACTTATCTTTTAAAAACAAAACAAAGCATGCTAGTTATAACCCCACTGATAAATGACTTTTTAAAAAAGGATTCTAAAGCCTCATGGTTCTCTAACACTTAAAATTCAACTACCCTGCTGAATATTTCTTTCCTGGATAAATATCAGAGGTGTAAAGTAATGTTCTATTATAAGTGTGGCTGGGAAACGTATTTGTGTACATGTTCTAAATTTAGCCTTCTGAAAGCCATGTTCATGTAGCTCAACTTTTCTGAACAATAGCAACAATATGGCTTTTGTGTTTTGATGTGGTTTGCATGATTGTATCTATTTAATTAGTCCCCTGTTAACCGAATGATTCATACTGATCTTTTTGCATCACTGCTGGCTGATTGTGTTTCATAGTTTCTGAATAGAGACTTTTCACCCTTAAAAGATGGTCCTAAGAACCCGGGTACACTGAACTCCCTGAACAGTCTGTGTGATTTTTAACTGCTGTTTTTATTTCACAAGTTTAATACACACATCTGTATTTATGTGCAAACATTGAAAATAATTAAACTGAAATAGCCTTTTCATACATCTGAAATGTAAATGCAAGTTAAACACAGAAAATAGAGACATGCGGCCAAAGTGCCACTGTAATGAGTTACCTTATTAGTGGTAGTTTGTAGCTGCCCTGAGAGTTCCATGTAGATTACCAATCCGAATCTTAATCTTCCTTCTTTACAGAGAGAAAGAGTAGCCTGTCTCACATCTATATTTGGTGCAGAGTGCATACTCCACTGTGCTAACACACCACACCAGGAAGGAATTTCAAATGCTCCCAAAGAATTTAGTAACAAAAGTCCTGTTGGCTTTCCTTACATGCATGGGCAAGGGAACATAGTAATCCTGTGTAATAAACTCTGCTCTTTCTGCTGCTGCTGGAGCTTGAACAACGGACTAATGAACCCTCTAATGCCTCTTCACCCTCCTGACAGAGCTGAATACCCTGGGCCACCGTCTTTGTTGACAACTTTCAACTGGGCTGACTTGTGCGTGTGCCACCTGTGAGCTGCTAAAACGGCTTCACTTTTGCATTCACCAGGGCAGAGCTCCACAGGCTGTGCAGCATTTGTTTTGGACAACACCCAGTGAGACAGAAATGTTGCACTTCTCCAAGGGTGCTGATAGGGTAAGTCTGTTCTCTGGCTGACTCTGTGGAAACTGGAGAGCCTCCCTGCCATTTCTGCAGTAAACTTAAGAGGATGTGCTGATGTCTTCACTTGGAACGTGAGACAGAGTAAGACATGATCCCTTTGCAATTCACACTTGTGAATTGTTTTCTCTTTTGTTTGATTTTTTTACCCCATTCAAAAGTTAAAATTTTCACTGTCTGTATTTTGCCATCATATTTACAGTCAAATACTCATCAAGTCACTTCTTTCTTATGTTTTTTCTCTAGCTTTAGGAAAGGTGTAAATCCAACTTGTATTTTTATTGTCTGTGACAGCAACATCAAATTAAACTTGCTAAAATATATATTAGCAAGTAACTAACGTGTTTCAATTTGGAGACATCTGTTCAGATATCTTGATCTTGAGATACAGCTGTTAATCACTCTGAGCTGTCAATGGCTTCAGAATTATTGCAGGGGCCCGTGTTCCCCTCTCTTTCTCTTCCTTTCCTCAAAGTGCTTTTTGTCCTCTGCCTCCAGTTTATCATTTTATCAAACCACTTCAAGATTATCTGCAAGTAAAGAATCTGAAGATTTTTTTTTTTTTGCATGGTGTTAGGTTTAACAAGGAAAGGAACTTCTTTCTGAAAGCACTAACGTGTTAATCCATTCTCAGAACAAGAAATTTGTTTTGCTGCAGGGGTTCTTAAATGGAGAATCCAACACCTCAGTTTTTTACGCTGCCCACCTTGAATCATGTGCTAAGATAACAAGATATGAAGAAAGCAGATTAGATAAGCGCATTACTGCCAAGCTTAATTTATTATTATTGTTATTATTAATATCATCATCATCATCATCATGATTATTGTTTCTGTATTCCTGAAAACAGGACAGAAACCCTTCTTTAGAATTCAAGCCTAATGAATAAAAATATAAGCAATCCCTATGTGCTGCATACCTTTTTATCTTGTATAAAGACTAGTAAAGAACTGGAAGAAAATTTTTAAATAACAGATAGAAAGAATGGTGCTTGTTTATATAACACTTAGAATGTGGAATTCTTAATTTAAAGGTTATATGAGCTTTCTTAAAATTAACGTGGAGGCTGAAGTGACATTTAACCCTAGTTAAATTTGCTGCATCTTTTCTATCATTCAATAAATAATAGAGATTTAGGTACTATTTATTATTTACAGGTTCTAGGTAGAAATATCATGTATACTTCGTGGAAATCCTCCAAGATCCATAAAGAGGGACACAGGGAAGAGAAAGCTTCAGGATGAAAGAGGAGAACATGATAAATCAATGACCAGTGGACTGAAATGTTTCACCTGTCATTGCTTCCCATGTCTGTTTACTGTATGTGTTTTTTTAAATGTTGTTGTCCTTGGAAGCAAACAAATAGTGATTTTTGCTCTTAACCTTGCAGTGAATTAGCAGTGTTTATCAGAGATCAAGAAACCAGAAACTGCTTTACTGCTGGTTTCACAGTTAGCAGTGTTGCTTTATTTTCTTTCACTTTGTGAATGTTCAGTGTGACAGGGATAACTTTCCTGTTGGTATTTTCTCTGCTTTGTATGATGGTGCTTTTTGGGTAGCTTTTTCTTTTCATGCCGATTTCTTAGTGTGGTAGGAAGTGTCTTCAGGACAGGTGATGAAGGAGAAAGAGTAGAAAGATTTTTGTTAGGGTGATGCACAGGGAGAACGGGAATATAGAAGCATATAACTCTTTGCTATACTTTGATGTTTTAAAATAAAATTAATCTGGAACTATTGTTTCTGGAACTGAAACAATACTCCAGGCAACACAGACAATAGTGTGATCTTGAAACTTTGCTGGAGAGAAGCAGGTTGTCTTTTACCCCTTGGGCATTTTTTCACAGCTGTTTCCTAGCCCTTTACTGGAACTTGTATGCTTTCTCCTTCCATGGTGGCAAGGACAGGACAACCTCCTTTTGGGGCCAGCAGGGTCCTGGGCTACTTTAAAGCCACTTTTTCCTAAGTTCCTGGACTCTCAACCGACAGGGAAACGCCTTCTACCTGTGCTGCAGCTCTTACCTACCTGAAGTTAATGTCATTTACCCTGGCTGGCCCTTTCTGTCCCTCTTGCCCTGCCCACAGCCCCTGTCATGCCTGCAGGACTTGGCAGCAGTGACCGCTCACCTCTGCGGGGGAGCCAGGCCCGTGAGGGTGCCCTTTGCTCCCAGGTGTCTGCATGTGGGGGAGGACACACTTCCCCAGGCTCAGGGCCCTGCTGTGCAGCTCGTGCTGGTCCTTGCCCTGCCTCTGGATGCAGGAAGCTGGTTTGTGCCCAGCTGCTGTTTCTTCTGTCCCTCTGGCCCTCAGTAAAGGAGCAATGTCAGCAAGGGCTGCAGTTCCCTCTGTTTTCTGTCAGCCTTCTCTCCAGGGCAGCTCTCTGCAAGAAAACAACTTTCCATCTCAGTGTTAAGAAAGAGATGATATTCCAAGTTACTGTTCCCCACAGGCCATCCGTGTACTATCTGACCTCTGGGAGGAGGCACCTCTGTTTCCTGCCTTTGTCCTCTGACTGTTGCCAGGGATGGTTGTTTTCACTCTTGGTTTGGAGTTTTAGGAATACTGTGCTAGAATTTCAACCAGTTTGTTACCCTAGAAATTTACTCAACCAGTGTAGGGTAAAAAAGAACTTCTTCCAGGAGGAAAACCTACCTTTTGCTCAATTCTCACCCTTGATGTGACCTCCATGGCTGTTTAATGAGCCTGGGGGACTTGCAAGACTGCTTGCTTTCATGCCCTCATTCCTGATGATACCTGGAAATGGTCCCTACTCAAAAGGTAAGACCTTAGAACCAGGAAAAAGCAACAAGCACAGCCTTGGAGAGGACTGATGTCTTTGTCCCTGTTTAGGTGGGGCTGTGGAAGCAGCGTGTATTGGAAGCACCTTTTGGCAAGCCTCATGAGGCCCCGAAGTCTGAGGGATGCTTCCTTCCCTTCTTTGCTGTGGATGCCTGTTCTCCCAGGTGTGAGACAAGGAAGAAAGAGGAGACTCATGCATATACAAACCAGTCAAAGAGAAGGACCTTGTGTCTTTGAGGCTGCAGGGAGTGAACTTTGTGTCTCCCAGAGGCATTTTCATAGTGCACCAGTAGCTCCAAAGCTTTCAACAGAAAGAAACTTATCTCCAAGAAAGTCAGACCCTTTTTCTATGTATCACTATCAAAATGGTGATTAGCACACTTTGCTTGCTACGCATGAGAAAAACCTGTGGATTGGACACCCTACATAAAATGAAGAGAATTTTATAGTATTTACCTCTCAAATCCTTTTTACGTACAGTTGTTTCAGATAATACATGACATTATTTACACTAGAGCGACTTGATCTTTTTTCTGTTTTCTTGAGATTATTTCCTTTCTTCCTTTGTTCGGTTTTGTTGTTTCCTGTGGACAGCTGGTGAATGTTCCTTTCTTCTTGTCATTCTTACTCTCTTCTTTCACACAGCAGTAGCAAAGGGAAAATATTTGTCTCTCCTGACACAAATAGCCCATCTTTTTCTGGCTGCTACCAGAATTTTTGTTTGTTTCAGACAGAGGGACAGACAGATAAGTAAACAAGACAGAGAAAGGCATACTTGTTAAATTTTGTTCCCTTGGACACAGCTGAAACTGCTCATCATGCAACACCAAAATCCTCATTCTTTTTCTCCCAGGGTTATGTTCTAAGATATGTTTTGATTCCTTGATAACTTTTCTCTGCCACTACTCTCATGTTTCCCTGTCTCTATCTTCTATGCTTAACATAAGATGAAGAAATACAATATCCATGCATTTGTTATCAGATGTTCTGAATCACTTGTCTCAGTTGTTGCCAAACTTGTTTATAGTCAACTTCTTGAATGTGGCATTTTTCCCTTATTTCCAGCTGTCAGCGCTATGAAAAATGATACCTCATTTAACCTGAGTGAAAAACAGCTCTTATGTCTGGCTACCCCAGGGAGATGATGGATTGGCCCAACTTGTGCCATGAAAAAATACACTTAGAATGTTCTTCTGAGTGAACAAAAACTCAAGGACCTAATACCTAAATTGGTTTGTAACTCCTTTTGTAAGAGTAAAAAGAGGTTTGGCTGTTTTTCCCTAATTAGTTTTTCCAACAGCCAAGTGCTGCTTGTCCTCCAAGTGGAGTCCTGACTGCAGGGTAAAAAATCCAAAGCTGCTTGTCTTCTGGAATGTTTTTTTGAAAGCTGGAGTACTTAGCAGGTTTTGTAGAATGGATCTCTCTTCCATTCAAACCAAAACAGGGCTCTCTTATATCTCAATTTTGATGTTTTCTTTAGGACTTCTGTCTCCCAGGTTTTGCGTTGGGATTAAATATCAAATTTTTGTTCTGCCATACCTATTACAGGAATATATAAGAGTCCCAAGGAGATCTGTCTAATATTTCAGTGACAGGGTCCCTAGGCCTCTTACAGGTGTTAGAAAGAGTTTCAGAAAACGGTGTGATATTTATTCCTTGGCTGGCCGTATGAGGGTTCATGAGTTGTGTTTTGGCACAAGGGATGGATTTTGCTTTGCCAACCCCATTTTGTTCAGCACAAATCACTATGAAGGGCTTCTTCATATCTGGTTTGAAACTCATGGTTTGAAGTTTGTGCTCAGATTAAGATTATAATCTGACAATAATTGGAGAGGGGGAGAAATGAACAAACAAAACGAAAAATCCCACCTTGACACATAAATTGAAATTCCCTGTAACTAATTTAAGTTTCGTCTAATCCAAACTATTTTAGAATTTGCTTCCAGATCTTGGTTCCTTTGCAGGTGTCCATATTCTTGTATGTAGTTAGAAATCTAGTTTATATAAAAATATATTTAAATGTTGCACATTTTGAAACAAACTAAACAAGCAGATGATTAGGGGAGACTTATGCATGTAGTTTCTTGGGTGGAATTGTTTTTCCAAAGTGACCTGCAAGCCTAAACACCAGGGTCACTTTCTCAGCTGTTCTGTGGAAGGAAACCCAGCAGCTGCTGTCCCATAGTGTGGGCTACTTGTGGCATGCTCTGGACTAATGGCAATAAAATTAATATGTCAAACTAATAGTGTAATACAAATGTGTCTAATAATTCCCCACACTGAATAAAAAAACTTAAGCAGCTATTAGAGAAATCTACCTTATGCTCATTTAGAATAAAATGAAGACTCTAGAAAAAATTCAAGATTAAATTGAAAAGCAGGTAAATTATCTTAATCTTAGAAATATCTTAAAATATTCCTTAAGAATTCAAGGTACTTGGTTTCCTTCTCTGACTGTTATGGTCACTATACCTTTAAGTATTTTTGAATTAAAAATCCCCTGTTTTGATTTAGCATTTGATTTATATACATATGCTCATTCTGTTTAAAAACTTTGATTCGGCAGAAGAATCATGTTGAACATATATATTCAGTAACTAGTAAGTGAAAAAGTATTTTACTGGTATAATGTGAAAATGTGGATTTGATGGTTGCATATTTGAAACTTCATAACACTGGGTTTGTCAGTATGGAATCAATGGTAATTTTTTTCTAGCTGTTTTAATTTGAGAACTTTTTTTGATTTGGTTAGCTGGTGTCAGGTGATGTCCATGGAAGAAGCCCTTCACACTTCAGATGGTGACAAAAAACAACAGGCAGCTTAATGCTACCAAACTAGGGGTGTGTCAAATCTCTCTCAAGAATGATAAACTCCATGGAGTTGTCTATTTTTAACCTCCTGTTCTTTCCTTTTGGCAGACTAATCAGTGTTAGCTGAGTGGTTTCACTGAATGAATCCAAGCAACTGTGGTGCTGTCTGAAATGAGCAGTGGACCCTGAGAGAGAGTCTCAAGTCTGCCTTGATGTATGCAGTCCCATTGTGAAACACGATGTCAGATGAAGCCAGCTCGGAGCAGAAGCCTTCTACAACAACAGTCAGTTCAGTAGCTGTGCAGGCCGGGGATGCCAGTATTGTTATAGCTGTGCTTAAGGTAAGGCAGCCACTGCTGGCATGTCTGCTCTTCTCGTTCTGCTGCTCCGTGGTTAACACTCCTTCCAAATATTCTGGGCAAATGAGCAGTGAGCATGAAATGATATGGCAAAGCCATTTGATTAGTCAATATCTAATGGACTTTTCTTGAAGTTAGCGCTGGTTTCTGTTCACAATTACTCTTGGTGCCATTTGGGTTGTTGGTGTTTTTTTCAAATAGGATAAACAATTTGGTCAAAATATGTAGGGTCTTAGAGGGAAGGAATTCTTCTTACTCTGTTTAAAAGGAGTTAATTGAAGAGTGGCATAAAAATGTGTTTAAACCATGATGATTGTAGTTAAGCCTCCTTGAGTTATTTTAACCTGTACTCAGCAATAACTTTACACAGTAAGTGACTCTACAAACTCCACAGATGAGGTATTTTCTGGGAAAAAATAAAAAAGTCTAAACTTAATAATGAGTAGTTATTTTTGAAAGCTGTGAATCCACAGTCCCACGTGTTTCAGTAAAGCCCTTGTGTGCAGACAGTTGTGCTTAAAAGCACCAAAAGGCCTGTTTTGTGAGCTGGAATCCACACCTTCAGTTGGCATAAAATTCAGCATTGGGAGTAAATCTGGATGCTAGTAATGAATCCCAGCTCGAATTTATTGGCAGTTTGATTTTTCATTCTCCAGGCAACCTGGAAAACGTGCTAGCCACAGCCATTAGAGTTTGTGTGTAATGCAGAATAAAGTGATAATGAGTTGAGTTTTCAGGATGGCTTACCTCAGCTGTGGGAAGGTTTTTTGAGGTCGGTTTTCACCCTTCCTGCAAGGTAGTCTGCTGTTGCAGGGGAGTAATTTCATTGCAAGGATGCTCAAGTTGAGGGTGAAGTAATTTATTTTTCCTCTCTGTGCTGTGGAACCATGCTAGCTTCCAGTGACATCACAGCTTCGGTCCTTATCAGCATCCTTTGGTTCCTGTTCCAAGGGCCGTTAAGTGTCCCTGCTGCTACTTGTGCAATGTCTTGTTCCATATCTTCACTATAGAGGTATGTTGGACCTATGTGGTAGAAATAAGATCTGAGGCTAAGGTTTTTGCATCTGCTCTAAAATATTTGTTACTTCTGCCTGCCCCACTTGCCCGCCAAATTCATTTAACTATCTGTGTCATCTTCAGCCGAAAGAGAAAAATTTCTGGCTCATTGTGATAATTTTACTCTTCATGGGCAAAATCAATATTGGAGCACCTTCTGGATAACACTAGTCTGGGATTTTGTTACCTGTTTCTAATGAAGTTTATACTGTATTCTCTGTGACTTCATTGTGTGTATGGTCCCTGTGCTCCTATGACCATGGAAAGTATGTGTGAGCTGAGAGCCTGTGTGAGTAAATAAATGAAGGAAACCTTTTCTGAAGGCTGTAATTGTTTGCTTATTACAGTGTGGAAAATGGGTGAAACTTCAGCTAGCTGAATCAACACCAAATATATTAGAAATTGGCAGCAATCAAGATGAGACTAAAAAACTACTTCAAGATCATGAGTTCCTCCTATCCAAGCTGAAGGTAAGTTTTGATATGACCACAAAAAATTCCTCAAGTCATTACAGTTCAGGTACAACAGCTGATGTAGCTGCCTCTGCCTCCTACTGCAGTATGGTGGTTAGGTTAAACTCCACATAGAAAGAAATATCTTCAGCCTTTGTCAGTGCAGCAGGTCTTTGATGGTCCTTGTGGGTTCCTTCCAATTCAGGATTTTCTATAATTCTCTGGAAATCAGGCTTCTTCACAGGAAATATACGCTTCTGACAGCAGCAAAGGCACAGTTTTTTCTACTTTATACTTCAGTGTCGAGTGAAAAAATCTGATAGCCCTCAGCAACTGCTAAATATAACAGAATGTCAAATCCTTTTTTAAATTCTCCAATGTTGTGAAAAGTTTGATTATTTTATAACAGCTGTGAACACAAGCAAGCACCTTGTAATTCTGAAGTGCATATTCCACAAAAATTTTAATTGAATCTTAGTTGATGTAAATTGCATTGGTAATGATATTGTAAGATTAAAACAGCTTGTCCTGATCTAGGAATGTTTTAGTTAAGTAACACTCCTAAAATCAGACTTTGGCATTCCTGAGAGCAGATTATAGGATCGGTGACATTTGGGTGCTGAGTGACAGGCTTGCGTGAAAGAACCCAATAATTTTAAATGTGTTTGACACTGAGAGAAGTCTGAATTCACCTAAAAAGAAATTTTGCTTTAATGTTTTGCTAGGGCAGGTTGACTATATATATGTAAGTAAATAAATTCCTCTAACATCTTTGAAGCTATGAACAGTAACTTATCTATTTGATTTTGGGGGGGATTGATAAACTTGAGATCTGAAAGAACAAACATTACTTGGATAGGATCAACCATTGGATTTAATACCAATGACTATGTGCTTCCCCAATCATCAAAAATATCCAGTGAGTGTGAGGTAATTCAATACAGTATACAGAGAATGTAGCTAATACCCTGCATTGTGTGGATTTTGAAGATTATGAAGAACAGAATTATGGAAAAAACCCACCAAACACCCCAAACCAACCAAAATACCCAAATCCTAGAGAGAGGTGGTTTTGCTTTCCTTTTTTATGCAAATGTCTCATCTTTCTTGTCACTAGTGCAGCATTTGGGTGTTCTTGGAACAAGCTGCCGTGTCATGTTTGAGCAATTCAGAATTAGCTGAGTTCTTACACATTGATGACAGGAAGAAGCTGATTATTTTTCTGCTAATTTTCAAAAATAAATATTAATGAGTGGAAAAAGAAAACAGAGTAATTCCCATCTTTGAAAGAAACTCCCACTTTTGTAAGAAAAACAAATATTCAAATAGCATTTTAATATCCAGTCAAAGCAGATCAGAAAATTCATCATGCATAAACTGTTAAAGAATGTTTGTTGTCCAAATACATTGGGAACAAATACTCATTATTTCATGTTTTATGCCTGTGGTCCTTTCAAAATTTGGCATTGATTAATGAATACTCCATTAAAGAATTAAGTTCACAATGATTACTTTTTCCTCAGTAATATGAGCTGTGATAATAAGGGACTGCAATGTTGTTGTAATTCTTCCTGGCTGTGCATTTTTCAGCCATGATCATTTGTGACTTATAGTAAGCTGTTAACACTTGTCAGTAATTACATAGCCTTAAGTCACTAAATCCACTTGTAAAAAGTTTTTCCAAGATTGATTCTCAATTTTTGAAATATTGTTTTTAGTAATTCTTTTCCACATAGCATTTGATAATGAATTATGCCTTAGCTGTGTGAAGATGGGTAAGAGGCAGGTTGAATTGTTTCTCCATTTCTTTTTTATTGTTATTAAAAAAAAAGGAAAATAAATCTTGGCAGATACCCATACTTGATATGCTTATGCTTAACTTTGCTGATTAGACTAACCCAATTCAAAATTAAACTTTTGTGCAGGTCACGCAAAAATTTTTGAATGAGTAATGATTCAATCACAAAACTAGTCCTGCTTAAGGCAAGGGTTAGATGACTCATACTAAATACATCTTCAGAATCAGTAGAAATGAACCTATCAACTTTTGGAAGATAATTTATGGAATAGTTGTCCATTCTGGCATTATCCCATGTTCTTCTGTAAACTGGTTCTAGGTTTTGATCACCCCTTTGCTTTTTAACTTCATTATCCTCATCCCAGTATATTTATTGCAAGTTATAATCAAAATATTCAGGCCAAATTCTTTTGTCAGCTTAATATGTTGAAGATTCACAGGTAAAGACAAAATCTGGCACAGTGATCAGTTTACAGTACTTCTGATGCTAGAGGAAAAGGAATACAATCCAGCTCAGTGTTTCAGGGAATTGGTTTTGACTTAGCAACACTAACAGGGTTAAAAAAGCCCAAACAAACAGTTTGATGCTTAGTAAGGCAGACGGTACTTTAAATAGTAATTGGAATAGACTTGTTGAAAGAGTAAACAGTAATTTCTAGGACATTTTTAAAGTTCTTTTAATGTTCAGAATTATAGTGATAAAAATTGATGTGTGTTCTTCAGGGCCATAGGGAAAAACATATTCAAAATACTTTGCTTTGATAGAATATACTCTGGTATTTTCATTACTGATTTACCTTTGTTCCCTTAAATTTAGGAATTGGGAACACCCTACTACTTAAACAAAAAGCAGAATAAAACTTTTGAAAAGGGCCCCACTTCAAATGTTCATGGATTAGGAAACAGATGCGTTATTAGTAATAGAGTTGAAGGAATAAATGTTGAACTGGAAAGATTAAAACTGAGACTAAACAGAGAACATGTACATAACGTTTACGTCCAGCTAAAATTCCCCTCGGTAGCCTCATCTAATATGTTCTGATTCTAACCTAAGACATTCTGTTTCTGTTTTGCTAAATCAGACCATATCATCAGCACCAGTTTTGTTGAAACCATCAACTTCTGTGATTTTATGCAAGTCTCTTTCCCAATATCTGCCTCATCCTTCTTTAGGTAACTTTCAATAGGTTTATATATTCTGGAAATATATACATGTACATTTGGATGTACCATTCTTCACAATTTAACAAGAAAAATGACAAGAATCAAACCTATAAAACCTGAGACAAAACTTCCAGGAGGTAAAAATTATATAGATTGCACTTTGCATAGACATTTCTCTGCCATTCTGCTGTTGTTTCCATCAGAAATGCTGCTTGGGGATAACATGATTTCTTAGTGCTTAGGTCTCTCAATATTAAAACTCACTGGATCATCTGGGAGGAAAAAAAAAAAAAAAAAAAAGAAGAAAAAGAGTGTGTGTGTGTGTCCATAAAAATATTAAAATTCCCAGTAAAGCATTCTTGGTTTGCTTCCAAAGCTCTGGTTTTTATCATGAGAGAGACTGTGGCAGAACAGCCATAAAACTGAAGTGAATCTAGCCCATAAACTTGAGTTTAAAACAATCATTGTTATTAATTTGGTTCATGAACCTGAGGATTGCTCCTAAATATTATATTTACTTTAATTCACAGAGCATCATCAATTGCAAGATATTAATTTATATGCTAATAGCCAAGACAAAAAAATTAGAAAATTACATTCTTCAAAAAGCACTAATATAATACATTCATTTTTTGTATTTAATATCTTGTAAATAAGCCTTTCATTTATTTCAAGCAAAGATATTTTTAAAATGCTTATTTTTCAGTAATTTTGTTATGCAAGAAATTATTTGTTAATATTTTCTGAATTATTGGCAATTAGTTGTTGAGCTGGCCAACAGTACAGTTAGCAGCAAAGTTCAGCTGCATTTTTATCAAACCAGAGCTTATTTTTGCAAGTGATTTGAACAAAAAAAATAAAAAGAAAGAAAAGGTAAAGTGTAATAAGTACCTTTTCTTCAGTGTTAATTCAGCTCACTCATCAATTTCAATAATCGTATGAACAAAATTCCCACCAAAATAGTATCTGTCTCGTAAGTGCTTTATGACTATTTTCCAGGCTTCAAGTTAACAACTGTGTTGTATCACCTCAGCACTGCCTTTTAGCACTAACTAAAGGTTAATTTTAGCAGCATCTCTGTGCTAAGAGAATGGGAGGGTAGCGTACTCCTCTGAAAATTCCAAGTTATGCAGTCAGTGTACAGCAACTCAGGAAAGGCAAAAGATAATTTGCCCCTCTCATTGCTCTTTTAACGGAAAAGTACGCCAAAAATGGGCAGTGAACAAACCAAGACAAAAGCTATACTATCCAACACAACTTTCATAGAAGACTTTTGTGTCTTTGCTATGATATCAGAGGCCAATGTACCCTGAGAAGGAGTGGGGGGAGAGGTGTGGCTGCACAGCAGCTGCATCACTAAGCAGTGAGCATTCCTGCTACAGGCCTGGCATTGCACTCACCCAGCATCCCTTCAGTCCATCTGAATCAGAACTTTGCTCCTTTTAAGCTACCAGTGCTCTTCTTTTGGTATGGTAGAATTAGATATATCATAGATATTTAATAGAAATTGAAATTGGTCTGTTGTTTTTAGAGCAATGCTCTTCTGACATGGTTTTATTGACAGTAACAGAAGTTGCATGTTTGCACGAGCTCCTTTTTGACTACATTGTAGGCATTCCTTCTGTTGTCAACCTTCATTCCAGCTTCTCGGAGTCCAAAGAGAACTACTACTCTTCTATTTTTTTCTTTTTGTGTTCACAGGAAATGAAACATGAGATTCCAAAAGTGTTTGAAATAATTTTAAGTCTTAACTGGAAAGCCCTGTTAAGTTCACTCAATTGATAAAAACCTCATTAAAATTCAGGTTTCTGTGAAATATTTTGTTTTCTGTAAGTCATCATTTTTTGGATGGAAATACACATTTTTCCTCTTACTAAGTTTGCTTCTAGATCAAGGGACACAAATTGGAAAAAAGGAAATAGCAATTGGATATTAGGAAAAAGTTTGACCATTCTAGGACAGGTTGTGCAGAAAAGTTTTGGAACTTCCATTGTTAGGGATATTTAAGACTTCATGGGCTAAGTCATCGAGTAACTAGAGCATGGGGTTAGACAGATGACCTGAAGAATCTTGTCCAAATTATTCCTTGACTCTGTGTTGATAAAAGGTTTATATTTCAAAGATAAAAAGTAGAAAACCAGTAATGTCAGTCTACTTCATTTAAAAGTAAACTATTTCTATATGTATTATATAGAAACTAACATATTTGAGGATAATTTTTTTAAAAGTTCACATTAACTAGTGGCTTTGACAGTTGTGAGAAGCATAATTTTAAACTCATGGCAATAAAACCTTACTATCAATCTGACCATCTTGGGTTGTTGAACTGTTTCTCAAACAAAGAGTAGTTTCCTGTAAGATATTCTCTCTTTTATTTTTTTTATTACTCTGTCTTCTCAAAATGTAGCTTTTTCTGTTGCTGAGGAAACAGACAACACGACAACTCTTGTGATACTATATTAGGGTTTTTGTAGCATAACAGGAGCTATTATTTGAAGGCAATAAAATACACGCCTGTTTTAAATGAGTGAACCATATTCAATCCATGCTAAAGAAAGAATTAGGTCTGTATTTGAAAACTTCCATCAATCAGTTCTAAATACTAAAAGACTATTACACATGAACAGTTTCATAATTTTTTTTTTTTTGTAACTTTATGCACACTAGTTTTGCATTTCATTAAATGCAGCAATTTGATTTACTTTAAACTTTTAATTTTCTTTGGTTGGATATGCATTCATCTCACAGTAAGTGAATTTTAAAAGATGGAGGAAGCATGACTGATAACCTTTGAAAACTATTCCAGTTTTCTCTGTGTCTTAGGGCTTAGCTGTGCCTCAGAGCTAATCAATTACTAGAAAACAGAGCTTACTTGTTGGGGATAAATGGTAATTAACAACCTGCTCAGAAAAAAGGCTTCTAAAAGAAGAAAATCTACTTCTGGGTCCTATACCATTTGTGTAGCATTCATCTTGCATAGTTAGGACAGATTTAGCATTTGAAATGTCTTTTAAATATGTTGAAGCTGATGTAATATTAGGATAAAAGCATACCTAGTTTTATTTCAAAATATAAAATAGTCAGCTCCTTAAAAAGCTAGTCATTGCCAAGAAATTCCAAGGGGAACTACCTCAGATGTCACCTGGTTTTCTACAGTGTATTCAGAACAGCTGGGAAAGTAGTCTGATCATTTTGGTAAAATTAACCTTCTAGTGACAAGCAGTTTGGGTGTCAAGTTCTGAGAATGTTTTACCTCTTTTTTTTTTTTAATGTCAGCATTGTCATGACTCTAATGCTTCTCATTAATTGATATTAAGATGTTGAAGTAGTGAAGAGACTTTCAACATCTCATATACTCATTTAATTCCTGTTATATTTGTTACAGAGACAGTCTATAAAGTTAATATCTCATGTTGGAGCATTAATGAATGCCACTGCTTTTACAGAATTGTTGTGCAGTAACAATTTTATGCCTCATCAAGAAAGAAGCATCATAAAGGCTTCTCTTGGAGTGCTTTACTTGATCAGCTTTTTATCCAGTAGTATATTAATGGCCGTTTAAATTGCCTAATAAAAATTTCTTTTCACATTACATACTGATGTGGTAGCACCTCTAATAACAATAAAAAGTGGCAGTTTATTAATTCATGCTCATGATAAAACCCAAGAAGGGGGTTGGGAAGAACACAAATGTTAATCAATTTTTCTGGCACTAAAGATTTGTAACATAAGCTGGAAACAGGCCAGCAGTTATCTTTCTTGTGATGAGACTAATAAAAGGAATGAAACACAGAAGAATTATTTTGACAATAGAGTATTATTATTTGGTGGCCAGTGTGAGCAATGTAGCAAGCTGAACTTGAAACATGACATAATTTAGGTGTGTTTTTTTGGATAGTGTGGGCTTATGTTCAAACCACTCTTGTTTGGATTGCATTGTAGTCATCAGAAACTTATGAGTAAATTACCTCACGAACTTCTAAAACTTCTAATGTCCAGTAGTGTAACATGATTACATATGAAAGAGGAATCAAAATATCTGCACTGCTACCACTTCCAGGAAGATCAGTGTTTATGGAGATGTAAAAACATCGGAGTGTAAATATTAGAGATAACATGATAAATTCTCTTAACTCTTGTTTGTATGTGAATTTTATAAAACTACTGCCCCTTAAGTGCAGATGAAATTCAAAAGCTTGCTATAAAACGTGCAGAAATAGCTACACTCCTATCACTAGGAACTGGAAATAGAGCGGGAGTAGGAGGTTTGTGGCTCCTGTACAGACCCACTGTAAAAATATCCTGACACTAGTATCAGCACAGTGGTTTGGATTTTGTGTACAGATTTCTCATGTTTGGTTTGGTTTGGTGTATTTCTTTCTCAGGCTTTGGAAGACAACGTATGGGACCTGCTGCATGAAGCAGACAAGGTTGCAGAGGAGAACAAAGAAAAGGGTCAGGTTTATGATGCCATGGCAGAGACCCTTGGGGATGCATGGGATGCCCTCATCATTATGTTAGAGAAGCGACAGGCACTTCTGGAACTTACTTCAGTGTTCTTTGAAAACGCTCTAGAGGTTTGTATTTAAATCAAATAACTGTTAATTTGAAGCTGCCCTCATCTTACGGCTATTCTGACCACTGTAATTTTAATGTGTGTTATATTGTTCATTGTACTCCTAAAGGCTGAGGCAAAAAAATTAAATCCCAAGAAAATCAAAATCTTGGGATGTATCCTTCCTTTTCTACCTTTTGGATAGTACAGGACGAAGCTGAAAAACATGTGGACTTTAAGAAATATTTTAGTCATGATGTCTCCCAAATTTGTACTTCACAGAAAATGCCAGTGAAAAGTGGAACTGGACCAAACCCCAAAATACATCTTTCAATGGCTATGGACATTCTGCAGAGTGTCTTTCATTCCTTCTGACTAAAATTATTTGTATTGAAAGAACTTATTCTCAGGTGCCTTCACTAATGCACACGGATGATTGGTCACTGAAGGTTTTACACCAAAATATCCATATGGCTATTGTAATTGCATAAAGCAAACATTAGTCTAACTTGACAGTCCTTTACTTGATACTTTGATGTACAGATGGACACAAAAGAACAACTGTGTGATCCCTGTTTACCCATTTCTCTCTTATCCTAATTCACTGATACACACACGAAGCTAAAGAAGAGAGGGATGCCATACCCTGTAGGTTTGTGCCCACTCTGTGTTGCCTCATGATCAACTGTCCCCACATCCTGGAACTCAAAGAATTTAATAATTGTCCCAGACAATTTTGTTTTTATAGTATGCCAGTGCCACCTATGAGTTGCAGAAGCAACTGTGGGATTACTAACTGTCCTAAAAATCCAAGATCAACGATCTACTAATTATTTTGTCCTGATAATGTGTATTAGACAAAAAAATAGATTTGGCATAAGGCTTTGTAGGAAAGATGATTCATAAAGTGGCAAAATGTAATTACAGATTGTGTCAACTAAAATCCTTCAATCAATCTGTACCTCAAAGAAAAAATAACACAGAAGATACATAGAGGCCACAAAGCATCTGTATCTGGCAGTCACTAAAAATGCCTTTCTCCATGAATTTATGAATTCTCATGAACTTTCCCAGTAACATAGAGATTATGATGTAGTTATGTGAAACGAAATTATAGTGTGCTTCTCCCTATCCTTTGTTTTCTTAATGCAGTTTGCTGTTAAAATTGACCAAGTTGAAGATTTCCTGAAAAATGCTAAAGAGTTTGACAATATTGACTCTTTGAGAGAACTTCTTCTGCAACAAGAGCATCATACAAAAGGTACAAAAAGCATTCTACTCCTGATAGCATGTGGCTGCGTGTCCAAAACAGATTTTGGTGCCCAATGTGGGGCTCAAGGGTATTGAGAGAAAAAAGGAATAACAGTTCTTAAGTGACCTAATTTCTTGTGCGCTAGATATAGAAACCTCACTAGGTAAACCATGTGATCTAACTTACCTGGTTCACTTGCCACGTGGTTGTGGTCATGTTTTTCCCATTTGCAGGCCCTTATCTAAACATGGGCCCTATAACTAAGGCTACTGTGGCTGTTATCCAGTTTGTTTTATGGGTTAATAAAAGTGAGGAATTCATGGATTTTTAACTTCCTCTGGAAGGCGGGCACATGGATTCAGAGCTATCACACACTAAATGTGTGGTTTGGGGGTTACTTTAAGAATGGCACCTACTGTGAGGAAATGATATCGGGGGAAATTTTTCCCAGCCCTTCACCCAGCTCTTTGAGTCTACCCCACCAGTCTTCGAAGGGTTCAAATCTTCTCTGAATGCTAATGATATGATAAAGTGGCTGGTGTTGCTTATAGTCCTATTCTATTTAGCATTCAGAGATAAATGGAGATTGACCTGGATAGCCACCCTGATACCTACCTCACAGAACAGGAATACTGCCCCAGACCCTGACTCTGCCCCACAGCCTACCTCAGAAATGAGCCACCTGGATTGGGTGAAGGAGATATACAAGATGGGCCAGATGCTGGAGTACATTTCCCCAGTGGTGGCCTCATTAGCCCCAGCTGGTGGGAAACTCTCCCCCTGCCCTGAAAAGGGAGAGTCAGATGATGCAGCAGTAGAACCCACAGACGTTACAACTGTTCAGGTTCCAGCTGAACCACAAAGGCAGTCACAGCCAGCAGCGGTTGCCCCTGCGGAAACAAACAAGTGTAAGATGAAATCAGAGCACCCAGGTAATAAGGATAAGAAAGGAGGGCCCTCACAACCTGCAGGGGACCCAGAGGTTGAGATCAGCACCAAGTCCCTGTCGTATGAAAGTTTCCGTAACCTACAAAAAATATTGTATGACGGGGACGTGAGGCTTATACAGCCTGGTTACTTTAGGTCTGGGACCTTATGAGTACAGGTGTGTATCTGGATAGTGGTGAGACAAGGAATTTGGGACCCTTGACCCAGGATTCAGGTGTGAATCAGGTATTCATAAGGGAGCCAGGGCCCCTTTCCCTCTGGGAGCAGCTTTTAATGTGTGCCAGGGAGAGGTTTGTCCACAGAGACAGACTGCAGGAGCACCACCATGAAATGTGCTGGAAGACTCTTAAGGGAGGGATCCAAAAGCTGAGGGAAGTGGCAGTATTGGAGGTACTCTTTGGGAGGGATGGACAGCCTGATAATGACCCTGACAAAGTCAAGTGCACAGGGCACACGTTGTGGAAGCTGGCAACTCTAG